>RJWM01021345.1:7484-35640 GCA_004363535.1 Dasyprocta punctata | reverse complement strand
AGCTTCTGCGGGAGAACCAACAGCACCGTCTGCCCCTCCAGTTCTTTTTCTGTGTTGTTGGTGACGATGCCCAGGTGGGCTGTGCGCACCCAGCACCACGCTGATGCAGTTCAGCCGACTGTCCCAAGGTGACCGTGAGTTCACCCACTGCAGACAATGTAACTTAGGGTTTCGTTTTGAAACTTTTTCTTCTGCAGTCCAAAGCCCTGAGGTCTGTGGGAACTCACCTGAGGTCATAGAATGATCTGCACTTCCTGGGCAGGAGTGGGCACCACCCCTGCAAGGGGCAAGGTCAGACGGTGCATGGTCACCATGGCCACGTAAGCACAGGGACACCAGGGCTTGGGAGGAGGAGGGGCAGCTGAGGGCACAGGGTCAGCCTGGGTTGCCATGGGGTCGCCCTGCTGGAAGGAGACCAAGGGCAGTGTGGCGACTGCGGGGGGAGGGGACGTTGGTGTCCTGGCTGGGGCAGGTGGGAGGCATGGTCCTTGGGGTGTGTGGGTCCTGCTTCTGCACTGTGTCAACTGCCTGGGATCCTCACCTGGGGCAGGGACCTTCCCGAGCTCTAGGTGGCGAGAGCTGGTGGCCTTCCGAGGACCTGGACAAAGCCCCACTGATCTGGGCCATGGTCCTTCCCACCTGCCGAACCCCAGGAATTCATGCACAGAGGACTTCCAGGGAGTCTGGAGTGCGATAGTGGTGAGTGCGTCCCTCCCTGGAAGTGTCGGGTCAGTGGCCAGTGTGTCCCCGTTGCTGGTGGGGACGGCTTGTCCTCCTGTGCTAGCCAGTGGCCCTGCACATGCTAGTTTGTGTAACAGGACAGCAGCCCTGGCTGACTGCGGGGAAGACCCTGCCCCCGAGTATCCACTTCCGGAACTGAGACCAGTGGCCCGAGCACAGTGGGCGGCGAGGCTGTGGGTGTGGACCGCCAGCCTCTGCCCTGGCCACAGTGGCCTAGCGCCCAGAGCCTGCCTGGCCCAGAGCCTGCCTGGCCCGGAGCCTGCCTGGCCCAGGGGCTCCTGGCCGTGTCCACAAATGCTCTGCCCGCTAAGAAGGGTGAGATCCACCCCAAAGCCATTCAGCTGCTGCTCCCCCATCCCGCAGCGGGGACTGTGCACAGCCCCTCAGCCTCCCTCTGTGCTCCCTGCTTGGAGGGCACTGCCTGAGCCTCTGGCCTGATATCTGCAGCCGGCTCGTGGGACCGCGCCAAGCATGGCACAGAGGAGACGGTGTCTCCACCCCACACATTCTGGCCACAGCTGGGCAGTGGCATGGGCTTCTGCTCCTGACTCCGGATGGCGGGCGCACACCCTGAGCAGAGGAGGCCCCTGGGGGGCTGTGTCCCACTGCCCAGGCTCGGTCCTCAGTGGGTAGGGCCCTTGGGGCTTAGGAACCTTGTGTCCCTGTGTGTGGTGGCCGGCCCTAGTGAGGAAGGCTGCGCGCAGAGCTGGGTCCAGCTGGTCGGTGACACAGTGGGCTGGGGCAGAGATGCCCAGCTGTGTCCTGCTCAGTCACCCACTGCCGCTGTGGGAGAAAGCAAGCCACGCGGTGGACTAGCAGCCAGCAAAGGCCTAGGAGCTGCTGTCTAGGCTCCTTGACAGTCTTTTCTTTCCTCCAGTTTGTTCCTGGAGGCTGGGCAATGGCCTGGCTGTGTCTCCACGGGGGTGGAGGCCGGCCTGAGTCACAGCCGGGGCTGCTTCTGCCCTTGTGCCCATAGCAATCTCTGTTCCTGAGTGGACACCTGCGGGGGACTGGTCCTGGGGCGCGGCCTCACCCTCATGGTGGGTTTAGAGCCTCTGCAGGGGCCGTGGGTGGGTTCCTTTGCTGCCGCATTTGGGGCAGCGTCCATGCCTGGGGGATCACAGCATGTCAGACGCCGTCCTGAAGCCTCGAGCAGAGGGCCCTCCAGAGGCAGGGACGGCTCTCCTTGGGGTCAGCCTTCCCTCCTGCCCGCCCCATGGAGGGTGTGCGTGGTGGCCACCTGGTGGCTGTGCCATCGGTGTGACCGCAGCTTCCTGAGCCGGCAGGTGTTGTTCTTGGCGCGGCCACGGGGAGGCAGTGCAGGGCCAGGGTTGAGGTCTGAGCCTGGCCGGCACTGTCCCTGGGAACTGCGTCCTGTTTGTCCCGCAGCCAGGGCAGCAGGTGATGTGAGCATTTGTCTGCCGTGCCAGTGCGGTGAGGTTGTGGTCACAGTGTTTGCCCACACGCTGGCTGGGTGTTGGGGTGGTGCTGTGAACACAGGATGGACGTTTAGTCCAGTGGTCTTTGGGCAGGGCAGATGTCTGTCCCTCTGGGAGCCAGCCTTGTCAAGGGTTTTATGAAAAGATCAAGTGAAAGCACCTGCCTGGCAAGTGCAAGGTCATGAGTTCGAGCTCTGGTACCAAAAAAAAAAAAGTGAGAGGGCATTGTGCCATGTGTAATCCCAGTGCTCTGGGAGACAGGCAGGAGGACCCCAAGTTCTAGCCCAGCCTAGGCAAGTTAGCGACTTGGCAAGATCCTGTCTAAAATAAATAAAAAGGGCTGGGGGTGCAGTTCAGTCTGAAGAACTTGGGTTCAATTCCCAGTAACATTTTAAAAAAAGATGGAGAATCTTCCGAACAAGAGTGACTGCCTGCATATTGGCCATCAGCCGCAGTGTGAATTCTTTCTGGGTCTCCAGCCCCGAAGTGTCCAGCCTGGCAGTGTGGACAGTCTCATCCTTAAATACCCAACCTGCATGCACTTGTGTGTGATGAGTGTGTGCACGTGTGTGTGTGTGTGTGTGTGTGTGTGTGTCTAGCCCTGCCGGCACAGGAGCTCACAGTAACGAAGTGAGCTCACACCCGTGACTGTGGTGATAGCCACGTTGGAAGCCCGTGCTGGTGAGTCCCCCTCTGAGGTCATGTGTGTCCCTCTGGGGAGGACGGGCCATCCAGTGCCCACTGGGATGGGAGGTGTCAGCTGCACCTGCCAGTTTTGCTCCTCATTCCTTGGACCTTGCTGTTCGTACTCTTCTCAGCCACCCTGCAGCTCCCCACTGTCACTTCTGGCTCCAGGAGGAAGAACCTGGGGTCCCCTCCGGCTTGAGGCGCTGGCCAGGGATGCACGGGCCATGGTAGCTGGGCCAGCGGCCACGGGGGGTCAAGTCCTCGCCACCCCTCCCAGGGCTGTGTCACCCGGGTCTGAGACTGGGGCATTGCCCTGTGCTCATTGGGGAGACCTGCTGGGGTCTTCACCTGCTACCCATCTTGCAGGTATCCACTGCTTAGAGTGACGTCTTCCTACAGAGTGTCTTCCCGGCCTGCCCTTCAGTTTCAGAGGCTCGAATTCTCTTTCTTAGTAAATGCAACAGCTGTTTGACTGCACGGGGTAGTGTCCCTGGTTCTGGAGACACTGTGTGTGGGGGGGACTTGAGGTCCTGTGCCCCTGGAGCTGCGTGGTGCGGGGACCGGCCACCCTGGGTGTGTCGAGTCACATGAATTAAATTCCATAATGACACTGAGAACCAGCTCTGCAACCCAGGAGACCCTCTCAGCCCCTGCCCTGTGTGTGGACGTTGGTGCTTCTGTGTCTGAGGTCACTGGAGTGGGCACCGTGCTAGGGCTGTGCCCTGATCCCCACCCTCTGTGCAAGCAGAGCCAGCACCAGGGCCTGACTGTCCAGGGCTGAGCTGCAGATGCTGGTCTGCCAGGCCCTGTACCAGAGGTGCTGACACCAGCCTCATACCTGTCACTCAGGCCTCAGGGTCCTGGTGCCTGGAGGGTCCCCTGAGACGCAGGCCCAGGGGGCACCACTGCGGGGACACCACAGTCTGCACCCAGCTGGAGACGCAGGGCCCTCGGACACTGCAGGAGCCGTGACCACAAGCCCGGTATGTCGTGTGCAAGGCAGCTGAAGCCCTGCTCCTCCCGAGAGCAGCACTCAGGCGCTGAGACCCCACAGCCCGCGCCAGGCCCCAGGACAGCTTCGGTGGCCAGCGAGGGTGACGGCTGAGCAAGCTCAGGGTTGGACGGGGACGGAGTGCATGGCAGCGGGTATGCAGGAAGAGGGCCTTGCAACGGGCCACGCTGCAAGACTGGCAGTTGCATACTCCCAAATGACCAGTGGACCGACTGAGAAATCAAAAGCAAAATTAAAAGACATTTTTGAAACAAAATGTAACATGAGGTACCAAAATCTATGAGATAAAGCAAAGGAGTGCGAAGTTTGGAGTGGGAGTTTGGAGCAATGAGCCCCTATGTAGACAATAAAGGAAGGTTCCAAACCCATGGCCTAGAAATGAAATTGAAGGAACTAAAGAAAACCAACCCCAAAACTGGTAAAAGGAAAACTCACAAAGATCAGAGCAGCAATAAACTAAACAGAGACTTAAAAAGTATTAAAGGTCAACAACACGAAGCATAGGTTTTTCAAAAAGATAAACAAAATGCAGCTTCAGCTAAGCTAATCAAGAAAAAAGACAGCCTAGTAAAATCAGAGTTAAAAGGCAGTCATAACTCGTGTCACAGAAAGACGAGGACCTTAGGGCTGTTATTAACAACTGAATACATTGGAAAACAGGAAATCAGTGAACTTCTGGACATGTGTAACCTACTGAAATTGAGCCACGAAGACACGGAAAACCCGAACAGACCAGTGTAAGTAATGAGACTGAGCGTGTAACAAGCCTCTCAAAACAGAAAAGCCCAGGACTAGACAGGACCAGACAGCTTCGCTTATAAATTTTACCGAACTTTTAAAGAGCTGTTGTGGTCAGGGGTTGCAAGGAGAACAGGACAATACAGGACACATAATTTATTACCTTAATGTGGTCACCCAAGAGTTAAATATAGGAAGTGCAGGAGATCCATTGGAGAGGGCCTGGGCCCCATGGCATTAACCTACATGAGTCCAGCTGAAAACCTAGAGCCCACGACAGTGACTCATGTGAGTCTATTTCATGGATCTGGGAAGGCCAGAGGTCAGCAGTGGAAGCTAGAAGGTCTGTGCCAGCGGGGTGAAGGATCTGTGCCAGTAGGTTGAGGGTTCTGCACTGGAGGCAGGAAGCAACGCTCAAAGTAAGGACCCGCGCTCCCCTGGAAAGTACCACAGCAATCCTCAGTGATGATGAGGTCCCGATTTCCTCCAATGATGAGAACAGCTGATCTCATATCAGAAGCCAGCGTGACAAGCTTCTCCTGGAGATCGAACAACACACCATCTTCTCTGGAGCCAGGAAGCAATGCTTAAAGTAAGGACCAGAGGTCCCCCAGAGTGAACTGCAGCCATCCTCAGTGACAAGGTCCAGAGCTCCTCTGATGATAACAGTTGAGTTTGAGTTTATATCAGGGGAGCCAGCATGACAAGCTTCTGCAGGGGAACCAACAGCTCCAGACAACACCACCACTTAGGCGAACTCACAGCGCTGCTCTTCCTCCCCAGGTCTCCTTTTCATGCTGGCAACAGTCTTCAGGTGGGCCATCCACACTCAGCACCATGCTGATTCCATTCAGCTGGTGTTAAGTTGACCACTGGCTTTTAATCCACTACAAGAGCTGACACAAATTCCTCCTAAACCATTCCAAAAAATTGAAAGAGAATCCTTCCAAACTCATCTTACACGGCCAGTATTACCTTGATGCCAAAACCAGTAGGGACACAAAATAACACAAACAAAACACAAAACAGAATTACAAGTCAATGTCCCTGATGAACACAGGTGCAAAAATTCTCCACAGCATATTAGCTAACCAGATACAGGGCACGTGGGAAAGGGCACACACGGTGACCAGGTGGGATTTATACCGAAGATGCAAGAGCGCTTCAACATGGGTAAATCAATAAATGTAATTCAGCTTATCAATAGGAGAAACGGGAAAAATCACATTCATCTCAACAGATGCAGGAAAGTATTTGTAAAATTCAGCATCCTTCATGATAAACACCTCAACAAATCAGGTCTTGGAGGAATATCCCCCAACATGACATTTCTCCCTGCTGAGACACAGTACCCGACACCCACAACTCTAAGGAGGAGAGTTTTATTTTTGATCAGAGTTTGCAGTGTCGATAGTGGGCTGGCTCCAAGCAGGGTGGGGTGGCAGGGGCATCACGGAGCAGGGCTGCTCTTGGCATGGCAGAGGGAAGCAGAGATCAAGGGGGAAGGAGGGACAGAGACCCTTCCAGCCCACGCCCCAGCGGCCGCCTCCTCCCCGGCTCCGCCTCCCAACACCACTTTCAGCTATAAACTCACTGGTGGACCCATCCACTGTGAGTATCACACACCCATGATCCCCTCACCTGCCAACCCCGCCTGTGAGCCCCTGAGTCTTTGGGGACATCTAGATGGAAACGCTTACCGGTGTTTATGACAAACCTACAGCCAGTATCACCCTGGGTGCAGAGAAGCTAAATGATCCCTCTGAGGTCTGGAACAAGCTGAGACGTCCACCTTTGCCACTCTCGTTGCCCACAGCATAGAAAGTCACCCCGAGCACTGAGACGGGAGAAAGGAGCAAGTGGCACCAAAACAGGACAGGAGAAAGTGAGATCTCTGTCCTTGGCGATGGGACTCTATGCACAGGAAACCTGAAGACTCCACTAAGACTACTGACTGTGAAGACGAGTTCAGTGACGCCGCAGGACACAGAAGCGACCCATAGAAACAAGTCCTGTTCTTGTGCCCTCACAGCCTGGCTGAGCGAGCGCCGAAGAGTCCAGTCCGTCACGACTGCTAACAGAAACTCTGAGGAGTAAACCTAGCCAAGAGGGAGTGAGCCTGACAACAAAATTCCAAAGCAGTAATGGGACAGACTGAAGAGGACGCACAAATGGAAAAGCATCCCTGCCCGTGGGTTAAAAGAATTTGGCCGTGTGTGGTGGTGCATGCCTGTGATCCCAGCACTTGGGAGGCTGAGGCAGGAGGATCACCAGCCTGGGCTACATAGTGAGTTTTTGGCCAGTCTGAACTACACAGGGAGACCTATGTAAAAAAAAAAAAAAAATTGTTCAAGTGTCCATACAACCCACGGTGATAAACAGTTTCAGTGTAATGCCCATCAAAATATCAATGACCTTCTTTACAGATAGCAAAACCATCCTAAGAGCCATAGAGAACTAAAAGACTAAACAGCCAGAGAAATCTGAGCAAAAATAATGGCGCGAAAGCCTCACGGTCCCCACCCTGAGAACACATGGCACACAGCTGAGGCACCGCGGCATCTGGGTAGCTGTGGAACCGGCATGTTGACCAGCGGAGTGGGTAGAGAACCAGGAACAAACCCGGAGCCTCGCGGCTGCCCGCTGTCCCACACAGGCAACGAGGGCACCTGGAGAAGCCGTCGTCAGTCAGCAGCCTGGGGCGGGCTGCCCAGTCCACGTCCACGCACGGAAGGGAGCCCTGCGTCTCACCTCGCACGAAGATCCACGCGTGCTGGGTCAGAGACCTACCGGGAGACCGGGAAATGCTGGGAGGAGACTGGGCAAGCCTTCGAGACACCCTAACAAGGCTCCGGCTTGTTACAGTCCCCAAGGCACAGCCAGCAAAGCAGAAACGGGCTCTCCACACCCGCCGAGCCCCAAGGGGAAGAGACAGACTGCAGCGTGGGAGAAGAGGCCCCTCCGGGGGTGCACGGAGCTAGAGACACCCAGCAGCAAGAAACCAAGCCGCCCGGTTCCAAACTGGCAGACGGTCTGCGGAGACTTCTCAGAAGACGGGAGAATGGCTGACAACGTGAACAAATGTTGTCGATTAGCGAAATGCAAATCAAAACTGTGATATCCTCTTACCCCAGTTAGAATGGCTGTGATCAGAGGGGCAAAACAGTGTCTCCAAACCAAACCGCACCACAGCAGTAACAACTGACAAAACCAAGCAAATGCTGGTGAGGCTGTCGGACAGGGATTGTAATTTCCTGCAGCCGTCATGGAAAACATGCAGTTTCCTCGGGAACTAAGGCTAGAAGCCCCCGGCAGCCCAGGGACTCCAGCCTGGTGCGCCCACAGAGACAGCGGTGTGGGGGGCGGAGCAGAGCGCGGCGTCTATTGCCACCCCGAGCTCATCAGTGAGGATGAGGCGATGTGTGAGTGGTACCATGGTTGGGGTGCGGGAGGGACCCCACGCTGCGTGCAGAGGGCCGGGCCCTAGCTCATGCTGTGAGCGCTGGCGGGACCTCTCGGAGGACCCCAGGTTGTTGGGCGTGTACCCCAGAAGTGGGCTGGGGAGCCTCAGCTGCTCCTGTGCCTCCTGGCCTGTGGGGACCCTTGGCCCCCAGGAGATCTGGCCTGCGGCCCCTGTCGCTGGAGTCAGCGGCCTTCTCTCTTCACAAGTTGATGATCTCGGGGTGCTGCTCGTGTGTGACCACAGGGGAAGGGTGTCCTGGGCAGGAAGCCAGGCATGGGGGTGAGCTTGTGTGGCCTCGGCCTGAGGGAGCGGAGACAGAGCGGGGTCACCCCAGACTGGAACGGGGCCAGCAGGGTGTGGCTGGACTTCTAGCACCGCAGCACGGTGAGCCGTGAGAATAATTCTAGTTTCTTAGCCCAGGAGCGTGAATGTAGTTGACAAAAACCATGATGTACTCTGTGAAGAACCAGAGAGAGGAGCCAGGGCTTCCCGTGGTGAGATGACAGATGTTTAAGGGTGGAAATGCTGACTGCCCTGGTTCCACCCTTGCCCTTGGTACACGTGTGCCAAGTGGGCACCCTGCGGCCTGTACATATTTACAGCCACCAGGGGGCAATTAGAAGTGAAGAGCAGGGAAAGAAGGGGGTGCTCCCGCGAGTCGCCTGCGGACGTGGCAGGGCTGCAGGGCCGGGGAGGCTGAGACCAGCACAGGTGCTCGGCCCAGGGAGAGTGGGGACACCAGATGGTCAGACGTGCTGGGGTGTGGTCCCCGCTCTGTGGGGTGCCGCGGTGGACGGTAAAGGACAACCGAGCCCCGTGAGGCTCTGCAGCTGCGTGAAGCAGCGGGGGGCCAGTGCCATACAGCAGCTGCCCTTCGGGGGTCATGCTCACCTCGGGACAGCCGGCTGAACTGCATCAGCGTGGAGCTGGGTGTGCCAGGCCCACCTGGGCATCGTCACCAGCAACACAGAAAAAGAACTGGAGGGGCAGACGGTGCTGCTGGTTCTCCCGCAGAAGGTTCTCACGCTGGTTTCCTGACGTGAGCTGGCTGTTCCCATCATTGGAGGAGCTCGGGTCCTCATTGTTGCTGAGGATGGCTGTGGTACTTTTCGGGGGAGCCCTGGTCCTTACCTTGAGCATCGCTTCCTGGCTCCAGTGCAGACCCCTTAGCTGCTGGCACAGATCCTTCACCCCCTGGTGCAGACTTTCTGGCTTCCACCGCTGACCTTTGGGCCTCCCCAGCACAGATCCTTGATACAGACTCGCATGAGACATTGCTGTGGGCTCTGGGCCTCCAGCTGGACTCGTGCTGTGGGATGCAGGCCATTGGCTGGGTTCTTCAGGTCTCTAGTGCATGGACAACTCTACCGCGTTCTTCTGCCTTTCACTCTTTGAGTGACTATTATAAAATAACACTATAAATGATGTGCCCGCTATCAAACTGATTCCATTGTGAACCCCAACTACAGCAGGGTCACTGCGTGGGTTCGGCTCCCGTCCCCAGCAGTGGGCGTGGTCTGCGCATCCCTCAGGCATCTTATTCAAGCTGGTGGTTTGGTTATGTTTTAGAAACAGCAGTTCGAGCCCCAGGCTTTGAGCCCTGCAGCAGGGGGGACTCCAAAGATTGCATGTGGGAGGCATGGATGCTGCTCATATCCGAATCTTATTTTGAGTCTGAGAAGCAGCGTTAACCAGTGACATCCTGATGCCTGGGCCTGCAGGTTTTGCCACACACAGGTGAGGCCAGAACTTGTGCGCTTGGGGCTGGGCTTGGCGCCCCGGAGGGAGGGGGAGGGGTTTGCGCCTGCTGTCTGGCAGGGCGGGTTGGATCTAGGAACGCCCGCCCGATGGGGAAGCACAGCTCAGCCCCTGCAGCTCTGTGGGTTTGGGTGGAATGCGGTCTCCTGCAGATGGGGTCAGGGGCTCTGGCTGTCGCTGTCGCTCACCCATACTCCTCCCGGATTGAGAGCCACTATTATCTTTATCTCAGACTTCCCCTGCCCTGTGTCCACCTTGACTCTTTCAGGGTCAAATTGTCTCCAGTTTTTAAGGATACAGCCTAATGGTGAAGTCACTGGGGTCTGCAGGGCGTGTCGTGGGCCTACGGAGAAAGAAAGGCTGGGCCTGGGGTCCTGCGAAGGGCACTGTCCGTGAGGCTCAGGGGTGCTCCCAGGGGTCCCTGGGGGGCCAAGCAGCACTGGTGCCTTCCTTAGAACTCCGCGTGGCCTGTGTGTGCTCCGCTGTGACTCCCCAAAACCCTTGGTAGTTACTTTGTCTAAGGCAGTAGAGGTGGAAACCTCTTTTTAACATTTAACAGAAAAAACTTGCCATGTTCTAAGTATAAGACTAGGGTTTGTTATCCATCTGTTCCCTGAAAGTGGAGGCTTTAGCTCTTGAGAATGAGGTTTCTTGGTGTCCATGAGATCAATTGAAAAAGAAAAAAACACTTGGTGGACAAACACAGCAAACCCACGTGACCAACCCACGTGACGAATCAAAATGGTCCGCAGACATGGTGGAACCACGTGGCTGACCCGCATGAGGAAGCAAAATGGCTGCCGAGTGTGGAAAGGTAGATTGGGAGGACTCCCTGAGGTCTTAAGAAACAGGGCCCCGAGACAACCCAATAAGGATACTCAGAAGTAAAAGGCCATCGGGGAGAAAAGCACAGATGAAACTTGGAGCCCAGAAAGGGGCAGGCTGGCGTAGGCGGCTACTCAAGCAGGCCCCCAAAGAGGGAGAAAGCTGAACAGAGTGCAGGAAAAAAGAAGAATGCGGGGTCTACAAGGCACACTAAACGCCAGGCCGGACAGAACCCGCCTGGTCGCAGAAACCGCCTTGTGGGGAGGAACCGGGACGGCCCATTCCACGGCGTGGCTAATGCCAGGCCTCCCGGCAGCCCACGGTCACGTGACCACGGAGTCGCCACCGCGGCCCGCGGCGCAGCGCCGGCTGAGTGCTCCCGGGACGCAGCCCCACGCCGTGGGCCGCAGCGTGAGTGTGCGTGGTCTGGCCCCGGGGCAGGACGCACAGGGACCGGCTCTGGAGAGCTGAGGCCGCCCATCCTCCTCCCTGACAGCCTCCATGCGGGCATTAAGGAGGATTTGCGCCTCTGACAGAGGAGAGCTGAGTGGGAGGGGGCTGGGAGGGCACAGGAAGGGGCTCCGGGGGGGGGAGAGCAGGGAGCCAGGCGATGCCCCTCGGAGCCGGCAGACTTGTGCCCGGAAGGCCCGTGCGCCAGGGCCTGGGCTGCCGGCAGAGACCTTGGCGGGCTCTTGTCATCCTGAGCAAAGAACTGGTCAAGGCAAGAGCAAAGGGTGGCAAGGTTTCATTTATTAGACAGGAGAAGAGCCGGGCGTGGTGGGCACGCCTTTAATCCCAGCACTCGGGAGGCTGAGGTAGGTGGAGCGTTGTGAGTTCGAGGCCGGCTTGGGCTACAACGCGAGCAAGGCCGGCCTGAGCTGTGTAGTGTGACCCTGCCTCAAAAAACTAGGGCTGGGAGTTTGGCTCAGCGGTTTAAGCGCCTGTCTGGTAGGCACAAGGCTGTGAGTTCAATCCCTGGTGCCACAAAAATAAAGACAGACAGACAGGAAAAGAAGTGTGCCCTGTGGAGTGAGTGCAGTCCTGTTTAAGTGGGAGAGGTGCCCTCCGCAGGGCGAAGGTGGCCGCCGTGTTGCCGGTGACACCTGGGCCTGTCCCGCCCCTCAAGCTGACGTTGGGTCTGGCTAACCTTTCATAAGCCCGCCTGAGCTCACGCAGTCCAGCACCGGAGACCGCATTCTCTGACGGGACTCGGTGCAGCGCTCGGGCACGGTTCTGTGCGTGCGTCCCGGGTCGCTGCGGTGGGCGGGTCACGCCCACTTGCCCAGCCAGCTGGCTGTGCCCTGATCTCCTGCCTCAGCCCGGCCTTGCTGTCCCCGAGAAGCCCCCTCCCAGAGCGGGACGTGAGGGCCGGGGACAGTGCTCCTGCACCTTAGGCATGAAGGGAAGAGCTGAACTCCAAGGCCCAGCGGACACCTGGAGCTTTGAATCCGCACTCCTGCGGGAACGAGGAAAACTCCAGGCAGAGCGGGTCTCACGGAGATGGAGACCGACGTTCAGGCGTCTCAGCCAGGCAACCTGTGCTTCCCCAGCTGACAGCCCCTGGAGCCCAGTATCCCAGCACAACGTCCAGCCCACAGCCAGACGCACCGGCCACCTGGAGCTGGGCCCAGAGAAGTCGGGTTCTGGGTGGTGCAGTATAGACCATCGCACACAGATTAAAAACCACTGCTTGATTCAGCGCACTAAAGCGAAGGCACAGCGGAGAGCTCCTCGGAGTTCACACGAGAGAACCAAGGGAGGATTCTGTGATTAAACGCAGTGACTGCAGTTAAGTCCCTAGGGTCATGGTCAGCTGCTCTGGAGAGGGGATCCATGACCTGGACGTGGGTCAGCAGAAGATATTCACATCAAAACCAGAAGGAATAAAGAACGGAAGCAAAAAGAGTATAAGGAAAACCCAGGGAAAACTGTCACCAGGGGCCCCACTTGTCACCACGTACCGGCGTGAGGAAAAGCCCATAAAAGTGGAAAAATGAGTTTAGTTACAATTTGGCTGGGGAGGGGTGCGGGTCTGCCCCCGGGGTACACGGCCAGGTGCTAGAAGGGGTGAAAGCCAGGAAATACCTGCACCGGGTGTATTAGCCAGGTGTCGGCCAGCAGCAGGCCCAGGAGAGCGTTGCTGCGGCCTCTGCAGGACGCTTGTGGCCTTGGGGTGGGGGGAGGAATTTTGCTGTCAGCTCGAGGAAGCTGGAGAAACAGCTCAGCTTTAAAACCCCACTCCGTGAAGATCCACCTGGAGGTCTCAGTTTTGACACTGAAAGCACCTTACACCCGTAACTGGAGACAGGAGGGAAAAAGGGAGTCAGTATCTGAACAGGAAACCTAGAATCCTCCAAATCTCAGCCACAGGTCCCACGGCCACTGTGCAGCCCAGACAGGCTGGAGACCAGGAACCGCTCAGTAGGTGCAAGCACGAGTCCTAACTCAGTGGAAGCAGAAAGCACAAACCTTGGGGAGCAGCCACAGGGGTGACTGTGAAGTGGTGGGGTTGGGGGACAGGAAACTGGTCCTCAAAATACTGACAGGTGCAGGCCTGCAATTTCAGCACCCTGGGAGGCTGAGGCAGGAGGATCACGAGTTTGCATTTAGTCAGAGCAACTTAGTGATTGAGACTTACCAGAGTAAAATCGGGCTGGGGATGTAGCTCCGGGGGAAGGCCCTGTGTCCGATCCCCAGTAACACACACGCACACATGCACACAGAGAACAAACGGCAAAATCAAACTGTGGCTGGCCACTTGGGTCCTTCCGTTCAGGTTCATTTCCTTGCCACTGACCACAGGACTCACTCAAACCTGGCTCCAAGGAGATGGAGGGGCCTCGTCACCCGAGTCCCTGCCTCCGAGGTGCAGGTGAGCTGGGGTCCTTACAGCAGAAGCTGTCGGCAGGGGAACTGGTAACCACGGGTGTGGCAGCCTGCTCTGCCCCTTTCTGGACTGGATGTCTCCGCCCTCCCCGGGGAAAGGAAGCCAGACCCTGCTCCGATGGCACCAGCGCTGCAGGCTCTGTGCACTCATAGGGGGATGAGGAGGGGCGTGGTGCCCTGGGCCTGGGGAGCTTGGGGGAGCCTCTTGTCTCTGCAGGGAAGACTCGGGTTTTAGTGTCGACTTTGCATGCTTTGGTCCGTGCCACGTCCCCCGGTGGGCTGTGTCACCTTGGCCCATACACAGGTTAGCTTAAAGGTCATTGAGCTTAAGCAAAGGGAAGCCGGATACTTGAGGCTGAAAAGGTGTCACTAAAGGTTGTAAAGTCGAACACAAACGAGCCGAAGGCAGGAGGAATCCGGTGGCACCGCTGCTGATGGGCTTCGTGCTCCCTCCTAAGCTCTGCGGCTCTCCCCTTCCCAGCAGGGTGGTGCGCACGCGACCTTGGGGCTCACCCTGTGCCTCACCCCAGCGCCTGCCCTTCCTTCCTCCCGAGGCGCTGCGGCCGGGCCTCCCCAGAGGAGCTCAGTGGGTCGTCTCTGGGGGGGACATGACAGATGATCGCTGTGCCATCGCAAACCCTCCTTGTCAGCCTGGAGCGAGGGCAGAGGTTTAGAGAGAGCGGCTCTCGGGCTGAGTTTGCCATAGGTCTGCTCTGCAGCCAGCGCCCTAACACATGGGAATCTGACAAGCAGTGGCTACAGGTCTCACAGGCAGACGTGAGACGAGCCAGTAGGAGCAAAGTAAATGCAGTCTGTAGAGCAGACTTGGAGTAAGAAGTAGAATGACCAAGTTAATTAAAGAAAGTCAATGTTTCTGTGAAAGTTAGTGCTGTCGGAAAGCAACATCAAGCATACGCTCACAGTCCCCATTTCTTGTAGACTCAAGGGAATTACCATTTAGGAGAAAGTACATCACTTCCTGATGCCACAACTAAGAATTACAGTCAGCAACACCTTTAAAATTTCTTAGGTAAACACGACAGAACTAGAAAAAATTTGAGTACAGTGTACAAGAGTTAAAGTCTATTTCAGCAACTAAAAAATACATTTTTGAGCAAGATTGTTCTTATCGACCAAGAAGAACATGGCTTTTGACAGTTAAATGGCTATAAACAATTTAGAAGGTAGCAATTTAGCAAAACAACTTACTTTTATAACATAGTAAGACTACAGTCATGACCGAGTATATTCTACCAAGACAATTACATTCTTAAAAATAAGGCAAATCACATATAATAGTAGTTTATATAACTGGAATTGTAAAACAGAACTTTAAACAGATATCTAAGTAAATTCTAACTTCCTATGACTTGTTTTTCTAAAATTTAAAACCTAACTAAAGACAGTAGAGAATACAAGGAACTATTTTGACAAAAGTAAAACCTGTTTTCAAGTTTCACTGTAAATTTAGTAAGAATGGATCAATATCTTAAGCCTTATTGTTTTAAACATAAAAGTTCTGACATCCCTATGTATTACATTTTGAATTCTTAAACATTTTTCTTGGAAAAACTGTCTCTCTAATTAGAAATATTTTACTAAGAAGCTGTAGTTGAGGACAGTCAAAGAAAAAGAATTTTGAGTGAAATGCTTTCTTGGGGTCATCTTAAGATTTTATTTTTAATGCGAAGTGTTTATTTGCAAACAACAGAGCAATTATAACAAAAAAGATAGTCATACAGCAGGTTTCTCTTGATACACTGAGGCAAGAGTTTTGTGTTAATAATTTGTTGGATAATGTTTCATGTCTATCTTTTTATCTTAAATAATTTCTGGGAATATAGTAATATACAATGTGCTGATAAGTGTTACTGTCTTACTGGCTGGTTGTGAAACTGTTTTGTTTTGATTTCTTATTTTCCTTTTGTTTAAAAAAAAAAAGAAGCTATAGTTGAGATGATCAGTATACACAAAACCATAGCATTTAGATAATTACAAAATCATGCCACCCCACACATAGAGTATCGGTAGTTATGAAAATTTTATTAGTCATGTTTTATCTCACACCATAAGTGCCATGTGCGGATGTCGGCATCTAGACAAGAACACATGACACACACAGGGTGGCAGAAGCCCCGAATCTTTGCTTTTGAACTTTCCGAGGCTTTTCTGTAAAAACAAATAGATTTTTGAAAGCCATATTTTAAAGTACTTAAGCAAAGATAGACTGCAACGTAACAGTAGCTTACGTATAACAGAGAAGCAAGCAAGCCTTTTTTAAAGCAACTCTTAAATCTGTAAGCATTGGACCTTTTTTTTTTTTTTTTTTTTTTTTTTTTGCAGCACCGGGGATCGAACTCACAATCTCACACCTGCCAGGGCAGGCGCTTAAGCCACTGAGCCAAACTCCCGGCCCTGGTTTTTGTGAGGCAGGGTCGCACTGTGTAGCTCAGGCCGGCCTTGTGCTCGCGTTGTAGCCCAAGCCGGCCTCGAACTCACAACGCTCCTCCTACCTCAGCCTCCCAAGTGCTGGGATTAAAGGCGTGCGCCACCACGCCCGGCTCATTGGACCTTTTGAAAATACATTAATAGACCAGGTAAACCACAGTTACTAACTCTTTATCTTTCCTTTAACCAACACTTAGAGAATATTAAATTAGTTTTGCTTATACAAATCACTAATTTTATGATACCTTACAATGATGAATGAATACAACCCTCAATCACTCTAAGACTTACTATTTAAAAACTCATCGTTAACTTGCTGATCTATGGTTTGATGGAAGTATCCATTTACAGTTACTTAATGTCCCTCTAGAATAGTTACTATCAAACTTATTAATGGATCAGATATCTTTGGATCTTATATCACAGTATTATACATATATGCACAATATGCATTCTGAAATACTTTTAATTGACCCAAATCTATAATTTATAATTTTAAGAAGGAAAGAATATATGGATTTATACTTAGCAAATGTTTTTCGTATTTTAAATTAATTGTAAATAACTCAGATGCTTTAGTTAAATATCCATCTGGTTTAGTTTTTAACAGTTGCTTCTATGTTGCCCACAAAACATCTGACAAGAACAAGTCAATGTCCCAAACCAACGCCTGCTGAAGAAAAACACCTCTCAAATGTTGTAGTCAAGACCCAAAATACCATCTACACATGCTACAACAGAATGCTACTTAAAACATCTTTGGAATGTTTTCTGGGGCTTTTGAACTTGAATACTTGCAGCAACCCCAATAAATTAATTTCTAATAAAATTCTCATGTCTCCAGAAAGGAACTGTCATGAATAATATGGATGTCCATATGTGAATCTACTTGAAAGACTATAAAAGCTGAGCATGGTGGCGCATGCCTATAATCCAAGCACTTGGGAGGCTGAGGCAGGAGGACCACCATGAACTTGAGGTCATCCTGGACTACACAGTGAGTTCAAGGCCAGCCTGAACTATGTAGCAAGACCCTGTCTCAAAAAACTGAAAACAACTCACAAAGAAAGAAAGAAAAGAAAAGGAATTTTAATAGTCATGGGCATGTAAAATGGCAAAGCTCAGATGATCTAGAAAGATCAATGGATCACAGAGGGGAGTCCTGAAACCGACATTAGTCCCTCCTGGCAGGCTCGCCAAAACTGTTACTGACCACTTAAGACCTTAACCCCTGTTCAGTTTGCTCACTGCTAATCACATCAAATGAAGTTACTCATTTTGTTGAAGAGAGGAAGAGGTGGCCATTTGTGCCCTAGACCTTGGAAAATGTGGAGAAGTTGCTTGTCTTGAAAGACAAAAATATCTATTAAAGTTCCATTCTGAGGTGTCAGTTACATACCTGCTGATCTGGTGAAACCATCCCTCAAAAATTGAACATAAAATGATTATATTTTCAGACAGATAAAAACTTGAAAAGTTTCCTGGTAGACTCCCACTAAAATACTCAAAGCCCTCAGGAATGTTGTCTTCTTCAGCTGCCCAGAACATACGCCATGATGCGCTATTGAAAACTGAGAAGAACAGACAGTGTAGACCAGTGGGTAAATCTAAGTGAATACTAACTGCATAAGACTAATTATAATATTTGGTGACATTTAAAATACAGAGTCTGCCAAAATAGGTATATACAAGATTTAAAGACCCAATCCAAAAATGGGCTTCTCAGATGAAGAAGTACAAACAGCAAATAAATACGTAAAAAAATGTTCAGCAGCCCTGGCCATTCCAGAGATGCAAATGAAAGTATCACTTAGATTCCACCTCACCCCAGAAGGAATGGCTAGTATTACGAAGTCAACTAATAAAAAATGCTGGAGGGGCTGTGGGCAAAAAGGAACCTTCCTCACTCTTGGTGGGACTGCAGGCTGGTGCAACCTCTGTGGAAATCAGTGTGGAGATTCCTCAAAAAGCTAGGATTGGTCCCATTTGACCCAGCTATTCCTCTTCTAGGTATCTTGCCGAAAGAACTAAAAATATCTCATCACAGTGCTATATGTTCATCTATGTTCATCGCTGCCCAATTCATAATTGCTAGATCGTGGAAGCAGCCTAAATGTCCCTCGACTGAGGAATGGATAAAGAAGCTGTGGTATTTCTACATAATGGAATACTGCTCAGCTACAAAGAACAGCAAACTAGACATTTTCGCCCTCAAATGGATGAATGCTGAGGATACGTTTCTCAGTGAACTGAATAAGTCACATATATGTGACTATCGTATTGTTGCACTGGTGTGATGAACTGAAACAAAACCTATGTATATATAAAAATTAGTTGGGACAGTTAGAGGGAAAAAAAAAGAGAATGTTTATTATTTGATATTTGGATCCAATTTTGCTTTTTGAATTACATTTTAAAGTAGGTCTTGAAATCTTTAATTTCTCTGTAATGTCTTCTAGTTTTCTGTATATAGGTCTTGTAAATTTTGTGATGAGATTACCACTATTTCATATTTTGATGCTCTTGTAAAAAATTTTGTTTTTGTTTCTCACCATTAAATAGAGTTGCTTTTCAATAAAAAAAATAGGTACATACACTTCAGCAGTTCACCACAGTAATCAATGTCGGGAAGCCCATGGTCACCACTTTTGTGCACTTCTTGTAATCGTAGAGGCCAAAGGTAACTTGTATTAGTCTCATGATGTCTCCATACAGTCAGTATTAAGATATTCTTTCAAGTTTTTCTTTTCCAATATGTAATTTTTTGGCAGACTCTACATAGAATTAAAATTTGTTACAAAAATAATGCAAAAATGGTTAATTGGAGTGAAGTGTTTTGTCCTTATGTGGTTCAGAAAGCGACATACTAGTTTTAGATGGTGGTATGCATATTGTTGTCTCTAACATACTCTTTGAAATAATATTAAAAGAACATACAATCAACAGTCTAATGAGGAGAAAATAGAATGAAAAAATACTTCCTTAATACAAGGTGAAAGAAGAAAAATTTATTCATGTGATACAAATAAAACAAATAGTATGTAGTAGATAAAAAACTAGCTGTACCTTAAATTACACATAATATAGATGGATTGTATATTTCAATTAAATGACAAAAACTAGTGGATTTAGAAAAACCCCCATGTATATTGTCTTTCTTTCAAAGATATGCATTGAATATCATGTTATAGAAAAGCAATAAATTGGAAATGATATACAATGCACATGGTAACCAAAAGAAAGTGAATGTGGCCATGGTAAAGTCAGATAAAGTAGATTTAGGATAAAAAGAAATACCACAGAGCAAAAGGAACATTTCATAGCAATGTGATGGAGAAGTTAAAATGGACCTGGAAACATTAAGACTTCAAAAAAGGATGTGCTGTTTCTCCAACCTTCTCTTACTGAATCTGTAAACTGCCACCCCCAGCCCTGGGGCCAAGGAGGACCCAACATTCTGTAGGCCTCTGGTGGGCCAAATCTGAGGAAAGCTATGTGTGTTTATTTCTGGCTTTTACTCTATTGCTCTGGAGGACTTTTGTGCGCTGGAGAGGAGTGAGCTGGCTGTCCTCTAAATGTGGGTAGTGTGTGTATAAACCCATTTTTCCGTCTTTATGGCTTTTCTCATACCTTTGACGGCAGACAGACGTGTGAATGTGTGAACCGATGGGCCCGGAGTAAAGTCTGCACCCCATGGGCAAGAGCAATGAAGGCTTAAGCTGAACCAGGCAGGAGATTAGCATGTTGTCTTTATGAATCTAATAACCTAGCTCAGAAAAATATAAAGCAAAATACACAGAGCTAAGAAACAAACCCCTCGCAAAGATGGACTTTATCACAGATCTGTTGGTGACCAGTGGACAGAGGAGCAATTGGTAAAGAAATAGCTACAACCACAGGACTCTCCATTGACTTTATAAAATGCTGCATCCAATGACCGCAAAGCCCACTTTACTCCAAGTTCTAGGTAGATATTTGCCAAGATATCTGCCATATGTTTGACCATACAGCCAGCCTTCATAAATTTCAAAACTATAAAATCATACAGAACAAGTGAGTATTTATGTCCCCATCTGTGATACGGGGTGGGGTCACTTCCTGTCCAGGGCGCAGTCCCACTCACACCACCCACCTCTGCACCGTCGGGACTCTTCCTTCTGTGGGAGTGCCACCAGCTGGTGACAGGGACAGCAGAGCACCACTCCCACCCAAAAGGCGTGTCTTCACCACGCGCCACCTCTCGGCCTTTCGTCACCTGCTGCCTGCTGGATAAACTAACATGTCTGATTTTGCTCATAAATTTGATTTCCAACTCTGTGTTAAGCACCTGAGAGTACAGGGCTCAAGGGTGCCTGAACTCAACCAACTCGCAGCGACACTGAGAGTAAGGACCTGTGCTGGTGTGTGTGTTACTGGAGGAGAGGACAGAAGGATGGGATCAGCACCGGAATTAATGCAAATTCCAGGCTTTGAAGGTTGCTGCCATCTGGGGTCCCATCAACCAGGGCGAGGGAGAGAGGGCTAGGAAGCCATGAGGGTTTTACAAAAGCGAACGACCAAATCTCACAAAATCTATACAACCTCTGTAGGGAGTGACTGAAGTTGGAGACTGATCAGACATGTAGGGCTAAAGCAAGGCCAGCCCTGAAAACACAGAGATCGCAAAGCAAGTCGCATAAACAAGCTGTTCCAGCTCCGAAAAGGCAAGGCACCCAGGCCAGCCAGCCAAACAAGCTGCTAGACAGAGGGGTTGAAATCGACCTTAGCCTCCTGCGTGTATAAATAAATGTGCTGCAGTGGTTGAGCAGTTCCTTTTCTCCCATCGGGAGAGAAGGCTCAGCTTTTCATCTCTTTTCTTTGTTTTCCCATCCTCTTCCATGCTTCCCCCAGACAACTTCGAGAGCGGCGCTGGTACACGGCACTCCTCTACCTTAGTACTCAAAGAAAGTAACTCAGTTGGGATCACGTGGATAAAGCAAGTTTCCTTTATAGAATGGTTAACTGTGTGTGTGTGTCCGTGTCCTAAGGCTGGGGGTGAGTGCTGGCTGTTCTTCCTGCCTTGCCTAGGACCACCGGCCGTTCCTGCTGCTCCTCTGGGTCCAGTCTTCTCTGGTACTGGACGCTGTTTTCTGTTTGGAGACAGATTTCCTTGAGAATGGCCCTAGTTGCCCCTGGTGGGTGCATCTCTGGCCCAGCAGCTCCAGCAGAGGCCCGAGACCAGCCTGAGCACAGTGGACCTGAGGGCTGGGCAGAGACAGGTGGGCACATGGCCTCCTCCACTGTGAAAGTGGCCCCTTTCCACTTGCCTTCAGACACACAGGGGCCAGCTGGCGGCCTGCTTCTCCTGGGGCAGTCACAGGCCTTCAGGGCCAGCTGGCGACATGAGCCTCACAGTAGGGAAAGGCCGGCTGCCACACTGAAGCCTCTGCTGATCATCTCATTGCTCAGTGACATCATAAATAGGCAAGCACATGAACCTCAAATGCCCCCAAGAAAAGAGAAGCAGTGCGGCCTCTGTCATCCTGTAGCTGGCATGCTGTTCCCAAGACAAAGACTCCACGGGCATTGGCGTGAGGCGGGCCACGTCTGTCCTTGTCCCCTGCCCGCCAGCTCAGGTGGGTGGGACCTGGAGCTCCAAGTGTGCCAGGCTCTGTATGCCCCCAAGCATCATCCCCACACATGCCCGAGGAAGGGAACACCGGCCCTTCTGTCATGATGTGTCTGCCTCACCACAGAAAGCAACAGGACCAGCCTACCATGGACTGAACCCTCTGGCACTGTGAGCCATTATACCCCTTTCCTCCTCCAGCTCAGCCTCCCTGGGCTTCTGCTGTGGTGATGAAAAGCTGATTGGCAGGGGACTGAGTCCCCTTCCCTCCCCAGGCCGTGCACAGCAGCTCCTGACTGAGCTGGGTACCTGTCTCCTCCTTTGCCTAGAGTGAACCCCCACACCCAGAGTCAGTTGTCTATTCTTCCAAGTTACCTGGTGATCTTCCAATGTTTTGAAGAATTTTGCCCAAAACTGAGAGTTTTTCATATTTATCATCTTTTGAATTCTTTTCTGTGGGGAAAAATATAACAATCAAGAGTTGATAGTTAAGGCACAATTCTTTTTCCTTTTAACTTTGGGAAACCACTGACCCTGTGAAAACCACAGCCATGGAGGAGCGTGTGATAGCAACCCAGTTGTGTCACCCCAAGAGTCCATCAGGTGAGGTCAGCAAAGGCACTCTTGTCTTCCACCCCACTTCTTCTCCCTGTGCTGCTTGGCAAAGCTGGCTGGGAGCTCTTTGGCCGCCAAGCGCAGCAGCAGCAGCAGCATGGCCACGGTGAGCCATGTCTGCAGCGGGGCACAGGGCAGCAGATGTCTGTGAGGCCGCGCCGAGGCTAAGGCAACAGCACCTCGGAGGACAGGCAGGACGACGTCCAGAGCTCACACCGGCCAGAAATAAACAACGGTCCTGCCGCTAAACATGGAGGAGTCCTAACACGGGGGACATTCGGAATTACAGAATCTGTCAGAGGAATGTTTGAAAGCTGTTTGGTTTCATGAATCAAAAGTTTAAAAGCAAGCCTCAAAAAGATCAAACTGCTTCACAGTAACTTAACTGGGCAAAAAACATTGAAGCTCAACATTATTTTAAAAAATAAAATCCAACACACAACAAAATACAATTCACAATGGCTGGTCTTCAAAGAACAATTCACAAGCATGCAAATAAACAGTAGACTATCACTGGTCATGAAGGTGAAAAAATCATTCACATTTACCCAGAAGTACCACAGAGGGAAGAATTAGAAGGCAAATGTGATAAAAGTTTTCATGAAGCTGTATACCATCTGTTCAAGAAACAGAAGTCATCAGGTAGATAAAAAAATAAGGCCCAACTATGTACTGTCTATAATAAACCTACTTTAAATATAAAAACACAACTAAATGGAAAGTAAAACAATGGAGGAAGATAAGACGTGAATACTAATAAAAAAAGAAAGTTAAAGTCCCAATCTAAATTTCAGACAAAGTAGTTTGGGAGACGCCCTTCCCTACCCTGCCCTCTCGGGGAGAGGGCGGGCTCCATCCAGCTGGTCCGAGATTTCTGTTCCAGTGTCTCTTTCTGTTTGCCTTCAGTGAACATGGAGAAAGGTTTTCCTGGTCATTGGTTTCAGCTCATGCCTCTGGTCTCTCACCTCTTCCTGTTGCTAGGTTTCCTGGCCTGTTCCTGACATGACCGTGTGCTGTAGTGGGCGAGGCCCTGGGCACTGTGGAGCTCTCCAGCTGTCCTACGGAGACGTCGGAGCCTCTCATGGGGCCCTGGGACGCTGTGGCGCTTTGTTGGCAAATCTAGGGCTTTGCTTTTTCCTGCATGTTCTCAGAGAATCATCTCTGCCCGTCCTGTCACCACGTACACTGTGAGCTCTTAGGCTCCCTCAGTGGGATTCTGCCCATTCATTTGGCTTTCAGCAAGTTCCCGCCCTGTGCGAGGGCTGGGGCGTGAGACAGGGCACACGGTTCCCTCGGGAGGCCACTTTTCAAGGGACACTCACACCCTCTGTGCTTTTCCAGGCTCAGGAGGCCGGCTCCCTCCCAGCCCTACCTGGTATTTGTCCTTTGATTCTGAACTGCTGAGCTAAACTACAGCCGCCTTAACACTTCCATTTATATTTCTCTGCACATTTAGGGTGTGGCTTGGGCTATAGGAGAGAGCAAGAGGGGAACAAAGTGGTCACTGGGCGTAGGTCCCAGGGGGACACCGGACTGTAAGCAGGCTCTGCTTCCTTGATTTCCCCATGGGAGGAGAGGTGGGGTCTACATGTGGGTTCTGTTCACGTGCATTAAAATTCCCCAACACCGTGTCACAATGCCACCTGCTGCAAGTTGGCCCTGAGGACCTCTCTGTCATCCCACTCTTATCTGAAGAAGAGCCTGTTCTTGTAGACTGTCTAGACCACCTAGTTCCCCCTGGCTCTGGCACCTGTCGTTTTATCTGCATCATAAAATTCAGACACTGCGGTGGGAACAAGAGAGGAAGGAGAAAGCGTTGCTTTGGCACAGTGAGGAAGGCCTTGGCCCTCAGCACCCCCAGAGACGCCATCAGGACCCCCGACACCCACACCCAGAGATGCTCAAGGGCCTTAAGTAAAGCGCTCCAGCGTTTGCACATAGCCTACGCCCCGCCGTGTACTTTAGATCTCCCTGAGTACCGCATACTGATACAATGTCCACGGCATGGAAATACTTGACAGACTGCATGGGTTCAGGAACAATGACAAAAAGAAAAGACTGCATACGTTCTGTGCAGGCATAACTCTCTGGAATATTTTCCAGCCCACAGATGCAGGAGGCTGACTGTACTGAAGGCAGCAGGGACGCAAGGTGCGTCTCCCTCCCTGACTCTGGGTCCCCACACACGCCTCGCCTGCGACCGGCAGCGGCCAGGTGCCCGGTGGGATGGGAGGCAGGCCCCGCCGTGCCGCGGACGGCTTTGCTGCTGTTGCTTTGGTCGGGGATCCCTGTTCGGACTTGTCCCCATCTGTTGTTTCCTGGTTCATCCGTGCTTCTCAAAAATCTCTCCTCCTTTCCTCCTATATCTTTCGTGAAGTTTTCCTAAGGTGAACTTATACCAATGTTAAACTCAGCCTTTCTCGTCACTGGTGATACTTCAGCTGGGCATGGAATTCTAAATTGATAAGTATACTTTTCTTCCTCATTTCTGACAGTTCTCTTTTGATCTCTTACCAACTTGCCTGTTTTAAAATAATATCTTGATCGAGGCCGGCTTGGGCTACAACGCGAGTGTAAGACCGGCCTGAGCTACATAGTGCGACCCTGCCTCAAAAAACCAGGGCCGGGAGTTTGGCTCATTGCCTTAAGCGCCTGCCCTGGCAGGCGCGAGGTTGTGAGTTCAATCCCCGGTGCCGCAAAAAAAAAAAAAATAATATCTTGATATTTTCCATTTCTTTTTTATACTGTGATTTTAAACATTTTTAGTGTTGGACATGCCCTTATGATACACATCTTTAACATATCATAGCCTACCTTTAAATTGTGCTACATTCTTTCACATAAGACCTACAACACTTCGCTTCCAGCTGTCCTGTGCTGCCACTCACACATTTGCTTTTTGTGAAAAAAATTATTTATTTTTTATTTTAAAAAAAGGAAAGTAAGAAACCAAAGCAAAACAGTTTCACAACCAGTCAATAAGAGAGTAACAATCATCAGCACATTGCATATTTTTGTATTCACAGAAATTATTTCGGATAAAAGATGTAGACATGAAACATTATCCAAAAAGTTATTAGCATAAAACTTTTGCCTCAATGAATCAAGAGAAACCAGCTATATGACTATCTTTTTTATTATGACTGCTCTATTGTTGTGAAATAAACATCTCGCATTAAAAATAAAATCTGAAGATGACCCTGAGAAGACTACTTTTCACTCAAAGTTCTTTTTCTTTACACATTTGCTTTTGCATCTTTATTAACTTTTAAAATTTTAATTTATTTTTTCTTGTCAATTTTAATTTTATACTAGTACATGTTTGTAATGTTTGTTCCTTTTTAATGGCTTCTTTCCTCCTTTGAAGATTTAATTATATTTTAAAATTATTACAACTAGTATGAACAAAATGTTTTTCAAATTTACTTTCATTTTACTAATTCTGGGATCTTTCACTTTTTTGTGCTAACCACATATCAGATTGCTGTTACATAGTTTTAATTTTGTAGATCTGCTAACAATAGCTTTTATTTGTCTGAAAAAAAATCCTTGTTTTGGCTTCAAGTTAGAACAATATTTTCACTGGGCATCAGACTCTGGGACAATGGTTTTTCTTTCATACTTTAAAGACACAGTTCCATTGTTTCCTGGATCACACAGCTTTTGACTGGAGTCTGCTGTACTACCTACTTACGTTTTTCTTTTTCTACAAGAAGTGTCTCTTTTCTCCCTCTAGCTGCCTTCAGAGGGCATTCTCTTTTAAAATCTGTAGTCCATGTGAACATGATATGCGTGGAGGCAGGCAAGTCTACATGCTTGGAATTTTTACTGCTTGCTATTCTGTGAGACTCTTGGATTTATAGTTTAATACAGTAATACTTTAGTTCATGAATGCTTCAGTTCACAAACAATTTGGTTCTCAAACAAAAGCATTTTTGCTTCTCTTCACAACCTCCACATTGGGTGAGAAAGGCAAACGTGGCCATCTTCCCCAAATCGTAAAACAGTTTGAGTTGTGAACTGAGGTACCACTGTACCTTCCGTCACTTCTGAAAAAGTTTAAGCCCTTGCTCTTCAGAGAATTACTTTCCTGTTCTCTCTCTTCTTTTATCTGTCTTCGATTCCAACAATATTTGTGAGACTACTGGATACTGCGAAGTGACTGCCTGAAGCTCTGATATTTTTCCACTCTTTCTTGTTACGTTTCAGTTTTGATTTAAGGATCCATCTTTAAGATAACTAACATTTTCTCAGCTGTGCAATGTTTTGTGTTGATGAGCCTGCTGGGAACTTCCTAACAAGATATTATATGTTTCATTTCTAGCATTTCCATTCCTATAATTTCCTTATTTCCCTACATGCTTATTTAACTGCTATATTAGATTATCCAATTATTTGAAACTCTTGAAGCCTAACAATGCTATCTATTTTGCTTGTTGATTAGATGCATGATGTATTGCTTCCCATGAGTTTTGATTTGCATTGTCAGCTTGTGTTTGGCCAGGCTGTCCTCTGAAAATCCCGAGTGGTTCTGTCGCGGTCTTTGTTCTCTTGGCATTCGCTTCTACTCAGGGCCTCGCAGTGCAGGGGTTGTTGGTCCGGACTCACGGTCGTGCTCGCCTCACGAATCTGTGTTCCAGAACGTCCTCCAAAACAAGTGGAAATGCCGTTTCTGCGGGGCACGGGCTGGCACGACACGTTTCCACGCTCGTCTCTCTGAGCTTGGGAAGTTCCCAGTCCGCCCCTTCTTTCCTCGGGCGAGTCCTGTGGCAGACGCAGCATTAGTCAGGAGTTTCTCCTGCAGCTCCTGTCTTCCCCAGCCCACATCTTCCACAAATTAAACTCAGGGCTGTTGTACAGTTAGACCCATGGCTTCCTGCTCTGCGTTTTAATTCCCTCTTAGCTTCCTGGCCCCGAAGATGTCCATTTCTACATTTCTATAGATTGTCAGACTATACATTTTTAAACATTGGCAAGCAAAATAATAAGCTGTATCTTTTAAATCCTTTGATTTCCATACAGTGAAAAGCCACGGCAGCTGCATAGGTCTGTATATCCTATTTCCTCAAACAATGACATAGAAAGGGAAGAAAAATAACATCATACTCACCACCCCCACAGTACAACCCAAAGTCAAAAACAAGCTCAAATTTCAAAATAACCAAAGGTAAAGAACAGAAAGTGGCAAATCACAATGGGCGGGGCTCGCCCTGTCTCGCGCACCCCCAGGAAGGGCTCACTGGAAAAGCAAGTGCAGACTGGCCGGGCGCTAGAGCAGCCCGAGCCTGCCCGAGGGCTGCCGGCAGGAGGAGGACGTCCATGAGGAGGCCGAGACGCCCCAGTGCTGCATCCTGGGAGGTCGGAGAAGGGGAAGGAGGGACTCAGCACACACGCGCTGTCAGGAGCCCGGGGAGCGAGCTCAGCACCAGCCCCGTGGTCAGCACGCGCAGCCCTGGGGTCAGGAGGAGAGGCTGTGCAGGGAAAATGAAGGAGTAGGGGGGCAAAAGGGAAGCGCTTAGCGTCCTGTGAGAGGAGAGGGAAACAAAGACACGGATGCACTTATTTCCCTTGTACCAAGACAAGCCAAAGGTTCCACAAGGGGCTGGTACTTCCTCTGTGCACCATCAATCTAGTAAACCCGAAATACACCCCACTGCCTCAAAAACTAACAAAAAACAAATGAATTCATATAGAATCATCACAAAAATGTCAGAAACTGAGACTCAAACCTTAACAGAAAAGACAAAAAAAAAAAAAAAAAAAAAAAAAAAAAAAAAAAAAAAAAAAAAAAAAAAAAAAAAAAAAAAAAAAAAAAAAAAAAAAAAAAAAAAAAAAAAAAAAAAAAAAAAAAAAAAAAAAAAAAAAAAAAAAAAAAAAAAAAAAAAAAAAAAAAAAAAAAAAAAAAAAAAAAAAAAAAAAAAAAAAAAAAAAAAAAA
>RJWM01021344.1:0-35561 GCA_004363535.1 Dasyprocta punctata | reverse complement strand
TCTTCTTTACTCTCTGTGCACTGGTTCGCTAATTAATTATCCTTGAATCTCATGGTTTTTAGCAACACCCGATCCCAAATATCTATTTCAATTATTTTTCCTAATTGAATATCCAATCCCCTCTTCCCCTCTGTATCTTCCAAATTTAACAAACTCAAAGCAAACTCACTTTATTCCCTGTAAGAGAAGCCACTAGTAGTTTTCAAATACTAGTTATCTCTTTTCCCTCGTAAAATCTCAGATCTCTATTGGAAAAAGGACTACTTTTCTCGCTCTTCTTGCAGTCACATGTGATCATGTTACTAAGCTTTGGGTAATGAGATATAAGTGGAAATATTATGTGAAACATGGGAAGAATTATGTGCAATTTCTGCTAAATGTCCTTGACAAGAAGAAGGACACTTCCTTGCCCTTGTCCTTGCCAACCCATAAGACATTTTACATTTCGCCTCATACAGAACTTTAGGGGAGCTATACTTTGAACACAGCCTCTTGACAAACAGATAAATTTCCCTTGACTAGTATTTGATTCAGAAACTAGCCCTTACCTCCCTTCATCAAGTGATGAACCATTATTTTGAATAAAATGAAAAGCGTATTCTGTTTCTGAATATAAAAGAAGCATATTAAGCAAAAGCATAACTATAATCCCACTTTTCGTTCAGTGTCCCACTCACACATTCCCTGTCACCCTGTCACTCTGTAAATGTTTCAGCGAGGTCATCAAAGCTCTGATTTAGACAGAGCAGTCCTTCCTTAATGGTATCTTGAGATAGCTAAGCAAGGAATGAAACCCACTGAACCTGCAATTTCCAAGAGTGTATTCATGATCTGTAGATCCATTCTTAGTTGTGAGGATAGTGGCTACTTCTTCAATGCTCAAACCAAGCTGTCACACGTATTACTCCTATGTGTATCTATAAATTGAACATTACATGGCAGCTCCTCTGCCTCTCTTGGGCACAGCTGTAAACTGAGTACCTTTCTTTATGGTCCATATTGAGGCTATTAGAGGTAACGTTGGTTTTTTTCATTAGGAAGTTTGGAAATAGTATGAAACTTTACATGTGCATCATATGTGTAAGTCTTCTTCTTCCCTTCATTGTTATGACATTTTATATTACTCATTCTGTCAATTACTTATTGTTTCTTTTGCGTGGATGCATTTTTGTGTCCCACCTAAAATTCTTTGGAATGACTATGCAAATAAAATAGAAATATAATGCCTGGAATGTGTTAACGTGACTTCTAAAGTACTCAGCAGGAAATGGGTGTGTGATTGAGTTGATAATTTTAGTTGACAACCTGCCACTTCTTCACTACACAAATAAGAATCTAGTTTCTGGAATGCCCCTATTTGTTGATAATTTAATTGATTATGCACTGTCATCTTTTTATATTATTCTCTCCTCTTTAAGTGTGTTTCTAAAACAGCTGGACTATCATGACAGAGATCTGCTATCTGGAATATGCACTTCATAAACCAATCACTTCCAGACTTTCCAGGCCACCAATTGTCATTTTCTCATATAGAAAAGCAAACAAACCTTACCAAGGCCTTTTATAAGTAAAGGTTGAAATTATTCTGAACGGATGAGGTTCAGATGAAATAAGACAAACATAAACAGAAAATTCAGAAAGGGGATATGGAGGATCAATTGCAAGGATATGCAGTGATACCACCCTATTATATGTTGGGTAAGTTATAGAATTGAAAATAAAGTATGTAATAAGTATGGCATTCTATTTCCCTTATATGCTCAGTTCTTGATGAGGCTGAACATTTTCCATCTTGCAAGATGATTTTTATTATTATATGCATGAAAAGAAACATGAATGAAAGAAAAGACTACCTGTTTCTTTTAACCTCAAATCTAATATTATCAAGAAGAAAAGAAGAAACAGTAATTTTCATAATTCTACTCCTTTCATCTTCATATCATGTCATCTAGTCACAATTTTCACACATTTGAAGATTATGTATTATTATTTTCTCACTTTTCAAATATTAGGAGGTCACACATAGGTTCTACATTTTGTGCATATGATATTAACTGATATGGAGGGCAGTACATTCATGAGCTCACTCATGACAACTTTCTTACACACTACAGAATCTTCTCAAAGGTGCTCAAAATTCACTATCTCAATATAATTATGCAATGAATATACAAATGTAAGTACAACGTTTATTTCAAAAGCAGAAAACAGGATCTTTGAATTTAATGTTTCAAGCTAGTGATTGTTAAGAACTTAATTCTTTAAGTGAAATTTCCTTGCCCCTCATAAACAGATCATGTGGTTAAACTTAGCTAAGCTGAACTATGCTTCCTAGAATTACCGGTCCTGTATATTTCCTGTGAAGGTGGGCCAGAGCAATTCTGTGGCAGATTTAGATGCCCCAACTGAAGAGCAGTCATTTTGTAGCTTACCCATATTATTGATTGATTGATTCACTCTGATGATGTGAGACAGTACATGTTTGCAGGTTTTAGTTTGCTCTTGATCATGCTGACTTTACATCCATCTTCCCTCTCAACTACCTGAGTTGCAGATTTGGAGTTTCAAAGTTAGGAAGTCAAAGACCATATAGAAATTTGCTTAGCCAGCTCCAACAATTATGTAGTGTCAAATCTGTGTGACAAACCAAATCCATTTAGAGAGATAGATCATAAATAGAAAGATATAGATGGATAGATAGATAGATAGATAGAGAATCTTAATGGTTCTGCTTCTCGAATTGGTCCTTGATTTAAACCCAGATCTCCACCATTCATCCTCACCAACACGTATTAGTGATTACAATAACTTTTTATTCTCATAGCCCTTTGTACATGGGTCAACTTGCTGGAAAGCAGGGAAGAAACTCATTTATTTTCAGAAATAAGAAATAGGAGGGAATTACTTCGTTGGTTCTAAGACAATTATCCCATTTTCTTTTTTAAAAACTTATACAGTACCTCAATTCAAAGGCTTTGGGACCTGTAAACTCCCAACAACTATTTGCATAACTTTGGACTGTAAAGTCTCTCTCACTTTTGGATTCTCTTTATTCTTGTCTCAGCCTCAAGTAGATCTCATCCAGACAATTTCATTAGTTCTTGAAATAATGAAGGGAATTTTATGCAGGGTGCCCATGCAATCATAAACATTTTGGGATTAACATACACACAAACATTCATTAAACTGTGCTTTAAGATTTTTTCCACTGTGTTAAGCAACAACTCAGCCTCTCTAGGATTCAGAATGCAGACTGGAAAATAAGAACTTGAGGAAAAATAAAAAGTAGATCCCTGAAAACTAAGAAGGATCTGACAGGAACATTAATATTTACAGAACAACCAAAGTGACAGAACACAACGAAGAAGGGAAAGGACAATCTCCTTGGGTCCCTGGCTCCCAGCTCATGGTTCCTGGAAAAGGAGATCAAAACTACAGAAGCAAACTGAAAGTTGGGGACTCCAGCGGGCTTCAGGAAGAAACACAGTTATGCACTGCATCACAGGGTGTTCTGAGCTGCAGGAAGAGTGTGGGATCCTGTACCTACATGAGTACTTTCACAGGCAATCGCTGGTGAGTGACTTTGTCCAGGCAACTGACATGTCCCCAGAAAGAATGCATATTTGGAGGCAATTCTGCAGAGGGGTTGACTGTTTGAACCCAGGACTCAGAGCAATCACAGAGTGGCTTTACTTTGGGATTCCCAGAGTTACATTCTCACAGTGCTTAGGTGAGAGACAGCCACAGGAGAAAGCCTTGTGCGGTCAGGGAGCAGTTGTCAGGCTAAAAAAGAGACCCTAGAAGGGTTTGAATTAAAGGACATAGGCTGTGCTGCATGGCCAGAAGATATACTCAGCGTGAGTTGCTCTAAACTTGAAAGTTGCAGCACTGGAATCCTCGTCCTCATTCTATTGCCTATGGGTGCCTGCATGCAGCACCGACTGGGGTCTGACTGCCTCCTTTACCTACCAGCAAGAACAGGGACACATCTTGACTTGGGCATGGTCCCAAATGGTAGATCTTGGAAAAAGAAACACACATTCAAAATCACAGAGAATTTTGTCTTTGCTGTTGTTGTTTTTGTTTTGTTCTGTGTGCCTTGCTTTTTGCTTTTTGTTTTGTTTTCTTTTTTTTATTTCTTCTTTTTGCACTTCGTTTCTTCCTCACCCGTTTACTGGAATCTGAGGACTTTTCTTTATCTTTCATCCTTACTATTTCTCTGTTTCTCATTTTTTTCCTCTTTTCTCTTCTAATTTTTCTCCTTTAAATTTTTTGTTCACATATTTACTCTCATGTAATTTTCTTTTCTCATCCTCTTTTTGTTTTATCTTCTATTTCTAGTCACCTTTTTCTCCTATCTTTAATTAATTCTATGAACAGCCTTCTATTCTTCAATGCAATGCTTTGTAGCACTTCTCTTTCTTTCTCATATCATAAATTTCAAGGGTTCAATTTTCCTCTTCCTCACTCTCAAGCCCATAAAACTTTATTAACCTTACAACAATTAACTCTATAAAATTACTTTTGAATTTTTTTCTATCACTAGTGGAGGTATAGCTGTTTCATATAGTACAAATTAGCTGCAAGTCAATTCCTGAGTTTTATTAATATTTGTACTAAAATTGTGGATGTCTACTCTAGGGTTAATTGGTTTTTATGGTGTGCTAATGTCCAGTTTGTCTTAGATGTTACTACTGTAGCTGATTTGCTTGATAGTGCCAGTATCTTATAATTGTTGCTACTTCTCTGTAAGCCAACACTCAGATTACTTTTGTTACATCAGCAATACGAGAGTACATTCCCAGAGAGCTCAGTGTTGGGCTAATTACATCAAACCTTCTCCTCCCAAATTAACAAAAGTGGTCAGATTTTGGAGCTAAGACAAAAGACTCTAGATAGCCATACCCAAAGTACACCACTGAAGAGCAACTGAAGACATTTATACTAACAACTAACAACATTCTTTACACTGTATGCATTCACAAACCTCAGCACATAATGAAACAAAACAATAACAACAACAAAACACAATTAAATATAGAAGGAAAGACTTAAAAATACTTCCCAGAACTCTCGACTCCCCAAAACCAATCCAGCAGGCCTCCAGGGGGAAAACAGTATAAGCCACACACCTAAATTATTCAAAAGGATAATACCGAATGCTATAAAACAGATCAAAGAGGTATTCAGTGGAATTACAGAAGATATAATTAAACACATATCGTAACTAACAACCAAAATGACCCAGGAGCTGTCAGAAAATACTAATAAAAAGCTAGATGAGATAAACAGAATTACAAAAACATGAACAACAAGTTTACCAAAGAATTACAGTCTATGCAAAGTTTCAATCAGAAATCCAGATTACAAATCATGTTGAAAGTATGAGCTGCAGTGCCAACAAACATGCGAACAGAATTTCAAACACTAGGAGACAACTATGTTTTAATGACCAACTAGTCCAAGACATCTTAAAAGCAATAAAAGAACAAGAAAAATGAATCCAAGCATTTCTAGTTGGTACAAAAAAGAATAAGAGTAACTGGAATGAGTAAAAATTCAGACTAGAATAGCAACAGTATAAACAACCTGTTCCCAGAAATAATGACAGAAAACATACCAAATATAGGGAAAGAACAGACATACAGAACCCCAAATATCTATGACCTAAGCAGAAACATTCTGCATCACATTATACTCAAAGTACAAGAAGTTTATCACAGGAATAAAATCTTAGAAGATGTTACAGAAAGGCAACAAACCACATACAAAGGTAAACCCATTAGAAATATAGCAGTTTTAAGCCGGGTGTGCCAGCGCATGCCTCTAATCCCAGTACTCAGGAGGCTGAGGCAGGAGGATCCTTGCCTGTTCAAGATCAGCCTGGGCTACAAAGTGAGTTCAAGGCCAGCCTGAACTGCATAGTGAGACTGTCTCAAAAAGACCAAAAAAGAAAAAAAGAATTATAGCAATTTTCTCAACACAAACCTTATAGGTCAGGAGATTTTGAAGTAAAGTGGTTTAAGCCCAAAAAAATAAAATTTCTAACACTGATTTATGCATCCTGCAAAACTTCCCTTCAAAAGTGATGGAAAAATAAGGTATAAAGCAACAGGCACAGCAAGAAATTCTTAACCACCAAACCGACATTACAAAAACTTCTCAAGGATGCCCTAGAAGGAGATAGTGAAGTGGACAATGCCAAAAAGTTTAAAAAAAAAAATGAATACATTTGGCTGGAAGAGCAGCTAAGAAAAAAGAAAAAATAAACAAGGAAATCAGCAATAGGGAAATAATTCAATGACAAGAATGTCAGTACTTTTTAATAATAACTGTCATTGTGAATGGGCTCAATTCTCCAATGAAAAGACCTAGATTGGCAGAAGTGACCAAGAAACAAAACCCAGTGCTTTTCAGTCTATAAGAAACATCTTAACAGAAACTCACAGGTTAAAAACCAAAGGATAAAAACAATATTCCATGAAACAGCAACCCAGAAAAAGCCAGGAGTAGCTATTCTAATTTCAGAAAAGTGTATTTCAACATGGGAAGTACCAATGCAATTGTATTGGGGGAATCTCACTACCCCACTGTCACAGATGGACAGATCAACTAGACAAAAATATCAAAGAAATATCAGAGTTGAATCAAATCTTCAGACAAATGGACTTCATATATATCTACAAAGTGTTCCATGCAACAACAACAAATTACTGATTCTTCTCAGTATACGGGACTTTATCCAAAATAAAAAATGTACTAGCCCATTGGCATGTTAGAGTAAATCCAAAATAACTGAAATTATCTCATACATACATTCAGAGGGGAGTGCAATGTAACCATAAATGAATGATAAAAGAAATCACAGAAACTATGCAAAACATGGAAATTAAACAATACCCTCTTGAAGAATCAATGGATCACAGATGAAATTAAGGAAGAAAGTTGACAGTTCCTACAGTCAAAGGATAATGTTAGTATGATATACTGTGACCTATCAGACACAACAAAAGCAATGCTAAGAGGGAAGTTTATAGTGGTAAACTCCCACATCAGAAAAACAAATAAAGCTCAAATAATTAACCTAATAATACATGTCAAGGTCCTAAGAAACACAAGCCATCCAAATCTAAAACTGGTTCAAGGATGAAAGTTACAAACATTAAAGCAACAATTAATGCTGTCAAGTCTAAAAAAATACAAATAATCAATGAATCAGAGAGAACCAGAAAGAATACACAAGATAGACAACCCCTTATCCAGTCTTACCAAGAGAAAGAAAAAAAGACCCAAATCCATGCAATTAGACATGAAAAAGATACCACAACTGAGTCTGCCAAAATCCAGAAGATCATTGCTATTGGGAGAACTTATACTCTAATAAAATGGAAAATTCAGAAAAAATGATTAGATTACTAGGCACATATGAACCTATTCAAAGTTGAACCAAGAAGATACAAAAATCCTCACTAATCCAGTGTTCCTAAATGAAACTGAGAAAGTGAAAATAAATAAATAAATAAATAAATAAATAAGAAAACCTCAGGCCACTATGGATCCACTGCCAAAGTGTACAAGAACTTTAAAGATAACCTAATGCCCATATTTCTCAAACTCTTCAATGAAATCAAAAGGGAAGTAGTACTCCCAAAGTCATTCTTTGAAGCAAGCATTAGCCTGATTCCAAAACCAGGCAAGGATTCAACCAAAAAAGAGAACTGCAGGTCAATGTCATTAATGAACATAGATGCAAAAATCCTCAGTAAGATACTGGTAAACTAAATGCAACAAAATCATCAAAGAGATCACACATCATGTCCAAGTAGGATTCATTTTAGGGATGCAGAGATGGTTCAACATACCCAAATGAGCATATGTAACATGCCTCCTAAACAGAAATAAGGACAAAAATCATCTCAACAGACATAGAAGAAACATCTGACGAAATTCTGCATCCATTTATGATTTTAAAAAAAACTTAAAGAATGCTTTTATCTCAATGTGATAAAAGTCATCTATGAGAAACCAATAGCCAGCATCATACTAAATGGAAAGAAGCTGAAATCTTTCCTTCTAAAATCAGGAACAAGATAAGAATGTCCATTATCACCACTCCTGTTCAATTCAGTTTTTTAAACATTACAGGAATTAGACAAGAGAAAGAAAACAGAAGGACTTGGATAGCAAAAGAAGATATTGAATCATCATTTGCAAATGACATGATCCTATCCATAGAAGTCCCCCAAAACTCCACTAAATGACTCCTAGAAAAATTCAGGTGCTTAGAAGGATACAAGGTCAATGCTCAAAAACCAATAACGTTTCTGTACACTAATAATAAACTCACCAGGAGAGAAATTAGGGAAACAACACCTTTCACAATGACATCAAGAAAGATGAAATACTTAGGAATTAACCTAACAAAGGAAATGAAACACCTCGACAATGAAAACTGTAATACCCTGAGAAAAGATAATGAAGAGGATATCAAAAAATGGAAAATTATCCCCTGGATAGGCAGAACCAATATAGTCAAAATGGACAGGCAGAATAAATATAGTCAAAATGGACAGGCAGAATAAATATAGTCAAAATGGCCATATTTCCAAAACTATCATACAATTTTCATAAAGTTGATATAATGCAATCCCAATCAAAATGCTCACACAACTAGATAAACATTACTCACACAACTAGATAAAACAATTCTAAAATTCATCTGGAACCAGAGGATACCTAGAATAATAAAAGCAATTCTGGGCAACAAGGCCACAAAAGGGGACATCACAAGACTGGGCTTCAAGTTATACTACAAAGTTACAGTGATAAAAATAGCATAATATTAGCAGAGGAATAGACTCATGGATCAATGGAACAGAATGGAGGATGTAGAAACAACTCCAGGTACACTGGCAAACTTATCTTTGACAATGGGACCTTTCACTGGAAGGAAATTAGCCTCTTTAATAATGAAGCAAAAACTTGCAGAAGATCAAAACTAGACCTATGTCTTTCACCATGCAGTACACTAAAATCAAAATAAACAAATATCTGAATATTAAAACAGAAACACTCAGTCTGCTGGAAGACAAAATAGTTAAAATTCTTAGACATAGGCTTAGGCAAAGACTTCCTGAACAGAACCCCAATTGCACAATAAATAATACCAAGAATCAACAAATGGAATCACACCAAGTTAAAATACTTCTGCACATAAAATAAAACGAACAGAGTGAAGAGACAACAAAGAGAATGGGGAAAAATATTTGGCAGTGACTCCTCAGACAGAGAATTCACATTTAGAATACATAAAGCACCCAAAAATAATTAGGCCTCCAAAATTTAAACACTAAATCAAAGAATGGACATCTGAAAGGAACAGACATTTCTCAGATGAAGTTCAAATGACTAACAAATACAAGAAAAAGTTCAGCAACACTGGTCATCTGAAAAGCACAAATTCAGACAACGCTGTGATTCCATTTCACTCCAGAAAGAATAGCCATCATCAAGAAACAACAATAACAAATGCTAGAGAGGTTGTGAGGGAAAAGGAGCTCTTTTCATTATTTGTGAGGGTATAAAGTAGTATAATCACTCTGAAAATTAGTATGAACATTACTCAAAAAACTGCATCTAGACATTTCATTTGACCAAGCTGTTTTCCTTCCAGGTATCTACCTGAAAGAGTTTAAAGTCATCATATTGCAGTGATACCTACACACCTATGTTTATAGCAGCATAATTCATAATAGTTGGATTTCGGAAGCAAAGTATATGTGCATCAATAGACGAATAGGTAAAGAAATGAGGTATTTATACGGCAGAGTACTTTCTGCCACAAAGAAAGGTAAACTGCAGTCATTTGTAGGACAATGGATGTACCTTGAGACCATAATGTTAAGTAAACCAGAAACACAAACTTAAATATCACATGATTTCCCCTATCTGAGAAACCCAACATATAAAGTACAGAAATAAAAAAGACAATAAGTAAAAGAAAAGAGAAACAGAGATTTGTTCACTGTATTTCACCTAGGTAATATCTCAATTTAAAAAAAAGAAACCACGTTTATGTTCCAATGAGTGCAATAGCATGTACTTTAACAGAATGCTCTAAAACTACATCAAGAAAAAACTGGGCTAAGTATACAGTTTTGCAGTATACATGCTTATTACATGTGATATGAAGAAAATGGCTACATTATTTTTCCCAAAATCATGGGAATATTGATTTCTTATAAAATCATATGTGCCCGTTAAAAAGCACAAATTAGTATACTTAATGCAAGAAATCATTTAAGAGAAAATTGCCACCATTCAGAAATAATGAACAATTTAGAAAATTCATTTTTGGACAGAAGATACATACATACATACATACATACATACATACATACTAAAACGGTAAACTAATGGGATCTTACCATAGATATATAAACAAAATATTCTTTATTTGACTTCAAATGCCTGCATTCTCAAGTAAACTGAGCAAGTTAAATAAACTTCCTCTGTCTGTTTTCTCACTTGTAAAATTGAGATAATGTGTTTTATCCTCTAAGGCATTTGCAGATAAATAAAAAACTGAACAAATGCCTTATCAATGTTCCTGTAGCACTAATTCCTCAATATCTAAAATCAAGAAGAAAAATATTAAAGATGTTCATATTTCAGAGTTATTGTAATATTTTTAGATGGCAGCACATATAACTTGTTAACACATTGGTATTTTTGGTTGTATTATTTTTTCATTTTCTCAAAATTTAGAGTTCTTTCTTTCCTGAAATAAAAATTCCCCCAGTTATATGTGATCTATACTTTAGTGAATTTAATATTTACAACCAATCATCCCACCACTGTTTCTGCATTCCTGATTTCTTCATTTAAACTCATCACTTTATGAGATAGATTTTTATTCATTTATTCTAGAATAATTTTGGCTTCTTTCTTCCCTGAATTCTTTCATGTCTGAGACTCTCTTCCTAACTGTCTTACTTCCAAAACGAACACTTAACTAACAATTGATAGTATCCTTCGATCAGTTATCTTTCTTGAAAAATCTTCAGATATTCTTCCATTATTCTTGACATTTTCTGCTTGGAGAAGACTGGAAGCCTTCTTTTATTTGTTGATGTCTCTACTTTGATTATGTAAATCATTTTCATATTGTACCTTCTCTGTCAGCCCTTTATAATTGTCTGTATCCTTGCTTGCTGTTTACTTTTTATTTCCACCTCTCTTAGGATTATCTTTTCTTTGTGTCAATAATTGTATTTAACCTATTGATTTTATTTCCCCATTTATAATTTATTTGTCAGATCTACAACGAAATATTCTATTGTTGTATTCATTTTCTCCTCTTTGTTTTTCAACCTCACTTTGACTCTCATTATTGTTGGCACCCAGTTCTCATTTTATATAGTTTATATTTGTGTGTGAATATTTTCTCTTTTTTTTTTCTGAGTTTTCTTACAGCTCGGGTTATTTTCATTTTTACTGTGATGTCTCTTTTAGTTTTCGATTTTTAGAAAAGTGTAATAGTGTGAATGCATAGTCTTCCTGTATCAGTGGTTTCGTCATTGTCACTTTGCAGCTCCTTCCAAGTGACAGAATCTATCTCCCAATCCCATGACTTTAGTCAAGACCTGTGGCTTTTATACTTGAACAACTTGTATCACAAAATACTGTGCAGATCCTTCAACTGTGAACACAGGTAGAGATAGAGAAACAGCTTCAGGGCCCAGCTGTGGCCCTGCCCTCCCACACTATGGAATCAGTCCTTCCTCTACGGGGACTTGATCCCAGGTAAGGAACTGTTTTTCTCACTTCCAGGTGAGAATCTTCAAGTGACTTTATGACTCAGTTCACTTTCACTCCTGGCTATCTAGGGGCTCAGCAATACCCATCTGTGTCCTTAGTAGAAAGTTCACTTATCTCTTTTGACTGCTCTGGAGTCAGTCTATAACCTGGGTGTAGACTCTGAAGTATCCCTGAGACTTAGTTCCATTCCCTGTTGGTAGCTGTCTGTAGTGTCCCGCCTAGCTGGGGAATCTGCAGGAAGCATGCCCATCTGCTGCCAGTCCTGCTGCTCTGGTCTTCATTTCAGATCCCGAAGCACCACTGTGACCTGGCTCCAACACCACTCTACCATGATCCCATTCATGTGATAATACAGGAAACAGCCATGTCATTAGGCCCCAGCTCCAATCTACCATGATGACAGAAGGAAATCCATGAGTCTAGGGACTTAGCAGGAGAGCCTTTACCTGTAAAAACTAGTTTGTAAAGAAATAGAATTTGCTAGGTCCTCTGTCGTGAAAAGATGTTTGCACCTTCAGATTCCATAGATACCAACACAATAAATCCACACACATGTAATTAATTAATCTTTGATAAAAGCACCAAATATACAATGTGGAGAAAGGATAGGTTCTTCACTAAATAGTTTTGATAAAACTAGATATCCACATGCAAAAAAATGAAATTAGACCCTTATCTTCTGTAATTTACAAGATCAATTCAAAACGTACTGAATATTAAAATGTAGAACCCTAAAGCATAAAACACCTAGAAGAAAACACAGGTAAATTGGGAATGCTGGTGTATTCCTGTAATCCTAGCATTTGGAAGGCTGAGAGGCTAAGGGAGGAAGATCACAGTGAGCTCAAGGCCAGTCTAGACTATGTAGCAAGGCCTTGTCAAAAGAAAGAAAGAAAGAAAGAAAGAAAGAAAGAAAGAAAGAGAAAAGAAAAGGAAAAAAGTCCTTAGCATTGGTTGCAGCAAAAGCACAGGCAAAAAAAGAATAAATAAATGTAACTGTGACAACCTTAAATCTTTCTGCAAAGGTAAAGATCAACAAAATGAAAAGTCAACTTGTGGAATGGAAGAAATATTTCAATGCACATATCTGATAAGTAGCAATATAAAATATATAAAGAACCCACAGAAATTAATATGCAATAAATTCAATAAATAGACCACCTTTGAAAATGGGCAAAGGATCTCAATAAATATTTTTTCAAGGAAGACATACAAATGACCAACAGCTACATGAAAATTCAGCATCACTAATCATCCAGGAAAAGTAAATCAAAACCACAACAAGATACCACTTCACACTTGTTAGGATAGCCATTATCAAAAAGACAAGCAATAACAAATGAAATAAAGACCCTAGTACACTCTTGGTGCCAATATAAATTAGTATAGCCATTATGTAAAATATAGAGGTTCTCAAACCATAAAAAAGAGAATTACCGTGTGATTCAGCAAGCCCGCTTCTGGGTATATATACTAAAGAAAAAGAAATCAGCAGTGAAGAGACAGCTGCACTCCCAGGTTATTGTCACATTATACAAAACAGACAATACACAGAAAGAATTTAAGTGTCTATTAATAAATGAATGGAACAAATGGCATACTATTTGACTTTTAAAATGAAGGCAATCCTGCCCTTTTCAACAAATTAATCTACAAGATCTATGTTGAATGGCACGAGACAGCAGAGAAAAGCAGTGCTGCCTGATTCTACTCATATGTGGAGTCTAAAAAGGTCAGATTCATGCAAAGAGAGTAGAAGAACTGTTTTCAAAGTTAAAAGGATGGGGAAACGGGAGATGTTGGTCAAAAGGTATAAACTTTTAGTGATAAGATGAGTAAGTTCTGAAGATAAAAAGTGCAACACGGTGAATATAGTCAATAGTACCATATTAAATAATTAAAAATTGCTAAAAGAATAGATCATAAGTGTTCTCACTCTCAAAATTTAAAGAAATGATAAATGTGAGGCAATGAGCATGTTAATTTTTGTATTGTGATAATCACTTCAAAATGTATATGCATGTGGAATATATATATATATCAAAAGTACATTCTTTGCCTTAACCGTATATATTTTTGTCCATCATACCTAAAAAAATTAAAGAATTTAACCCCTGTGCATTCCTGCTTCCTCTCCTGCCCTCCCTACAGCTGTGTTTGAATAAGGTCAGGCGAGCCTGCGAGGCCTGAGACACCGGCAGTGACGGTGAGCGCTTCCACTGCCCCGCTTGGTCCAGGCAGCCTCCAGATGACCCAGCCGCCGAGCACAGACTCATGACTGAGCTTCGCTGAAAAAAGAAAAACTGCCTTAGTGAGCACAGACTGCAAACCTACAGAGCTGAACTTTAAATAAATGCTTGTTATTTCCACCTGCTAAGTAGTTTGTTATGAAACAAGACGCGACTAAGAAATACTCCACGCCTTTCCTTTTCATCCCAAGACTTAACATTGGCTTCTTTACTTAAAACTCCTATTTTCTCTAGCACCATACGAGGAGTGAGCACTCGAGTGTCCTTTCTTCTGTGTCAGGAGCAACTGGTCCCTGCCGTCCCTCTTTCCGCCTCTCTCCACTTCACTGAGTCTTGTCTGCTGTTTTCTGTTTTGGAAAGCTTGAAGCCATGGAGCGAGGGTGGCGTCCGGTTGGGAAGGTTTTCCTCATTGGCTGGGTTTCTGGGCTCACTTCCTCTTCCTGGAATGCCATAAATATCCGTATCCGGGCCCGTTCATGCCGTGCGGGTCTCATCTCATCCACTCTCGTTCTTCTCTCATAGACCTCTGGGCGCTGCTGTTGCTCCCTGATTTTTCAGTGATAGAGAAGGACTGACTACTTTCATGTTTGTTTTTATGTTTTTAACTTTCAAATAATTTCCCCTTCCTTAAGGAGCCCTTCTACATTGTTGGTGAGAATGCAAACTAGTACAACCACTATGGAAATCAGTATGAAGATTCCTCAGAAAACTAAAATTAAAGTTCCTCAAGATACTAAAACAAAAAATTCTAAGTATCTTTCCTAAAGAGTTAAAGACATCATATTACAGGGATCCATGCATACCTATGCTTATAACAGCACAATTTTTAATAGCTAAATCTTGGAAGAAGCCTATATGTCCACCAGCAGAGAAAAGGATTAAAAAATGTGGTATTTATGCACAATGGAGTATTACTCTGCCATAAAGAAGGATAAACTTGAGTTATTTGTAGGAAAATGGTTGTATCTTGAGACTCTAATATTAACTTAAATAAATCAGACACACAAGCTTAACTATCACATGGTTTCTCTTATATGAGAAACCTAAAATGCAAATAAAAAGTAAAATAAAAGATCGACAACAAGCTATAGGGAGACACATCTTTCGCAAATGAGAAGGGATAAAGAGATGGAGGGATGAGGCAGGGAAGGAGGAAAATGGGATGCCAAAAGGAATGAAGATGCATTATATGCATGTCCCAACTCCACGCAGGATTGTAAACATTATGTACTGCAAACATGTACTTATAAAAAAAATTTTAAATGGTAACAAAGCTTTGAAATAAAAGCCACTTGTCTCTCAGTTGGATTTTTAGAAAAATAATTCACAGTTATACCATATAGACCTTTTCCTTCCCTGAAAAAGCAGGTATTAGAGGTCAGAGACTAGACTATGCTGCCACCAGAATCTTCTTTCTCCTTCCTCATCTGCCACTTTGTAAACGTTTATTCTTTGAAAGTATACCTCTTTTCCTTACCTTTTGGCTACTTTTAATTTGAAGTTTATTTTTCCTTACCAATTTCTCTTTATGGGATAGGAGTCAGGGTAAGTGGTGTTGCACTATATTGTACCCATTACATGGTCCTGTACTGTGTCACATTGTACAGGATTCACAGATGATATCCTGATTTTGTATTTCTCTCCAGAGAAGTGAAACCAGACATACAAAACTCATCAGAAGCCTGAAAAGGTGACCGTGTCCTTCCGCCAGCCCTGAAGATTGTTACCACTTGCAAGACAGTTGAAGAGCCTCGTGATTGCTAACCAGTGACATGACACCTGGAGCGAGTGTTCACTGCTGGAGAGGTCGGAATTCACACAAAATGAAGGTCAGCTGCTCTGGAAAGGCAGTTTGAGCCATTCAGGATTCTTAAACTGCTCAAGTCTTTTTCAGAGACAGATCCTTCAGGAAGAATGACCTGTCCTCCGAGGCCTGCTGCTGCTGCCCGTTCCTCCTTTATCCTCTTGCTTAAAAGGCCAGATGCTGGAGAAACTCCTCATAAACTGCCTTTTTTAAATTTTATTCTCAAATCAAAACTTTCAGGAACACTCACTTTCAATGAGAGGGATTTCATATTTGCACCTTATTTTGTGGTCTAAGCTATAATGAATAAGTGACCTTCATTCCCCTATCTACTATGTAAAGCTCATTTAATTTAATCTTTTGATATCAAACAGGTGAGAAGTTGGTGAATGCAGACAGGGTTTAAAGAGTCCTGCTGGGAAAATACAAGTTAAAAATCTCCAAATGCTCACGGGACTTCACAAATCGCTTGGAGGACTTCAAATGGAAAACCAAAAAGAAACATCAAAAGTAACTACTTTTAATTTCCTCTTCTTTAATTATCTTTGACTATTATATTACACAGATTTCTTTAATAAGAAGATTAACTAGAGAAAAATTTTGGAAAAATAATATAATACAGACATGAACTAATAAATTCTCTGTAAGGTTTCCTTTTTTTGAATTAGACCTAAGTTGTCACATTGCCTGATTCAATTACAAATATACAAATTACTCCTAGGGTCTTAGGAACAGTTTCATAAAATGGAAGAGAGGGTGATAGGGTAACATGAAAATTAAAGGAACTATGTTCAATCTACATATTATTTCTGAAAATTGATATCTGTTTACTGTAACAGTGTGATCATATTAAATATATTTTTATTATAATCATTGATGAGTTAAAAAAGCATGAAAATGTCATGAGTTTACTACTCTTCTTTCTTGTTCAGTATATTATATAATTGCAAAGATGTAACAGGAGACATCAGTTGGTTTTAAACTTTGCCTCCGTAGTTCCAATCCTGCTATAGGTCCTGCTTCCCTTTACACAGTGCGGTGTACGGTGGCTCAGGATGTCTCCCCCATTCTGGCTAAAAGTCTGTCTCTCCCTGTTCTGTACCAAACCTAAACCTGGACAGCTAGTTTCCCTCCCCACCAAACTCCAAATCCATGTCCTAAATATAATGATATGAAGAAAATCTAGGGGCCGGGGACTTAGCTCAGCGACATAAGTGCCTACCTGCCAAGTGCAAGGTCATGAGTTTGATCCCCAGTACCAAAAAAAAAAAAAAAAAAAAAAAAAGAAAGAGAAAGAGAGCAAGAGAGAGAATCTAGATTTCATCATCCAAAGGCAAAATTACAAAGCGTGTTTTCAAACCTACTGATACTGTGTCCACACATGAGATCCTGTCCTGGTGTGTGGCCTGAGAATCAGCACTTTTGAAAGACCCTAGGGTTATAATAAAGTTCAGCAGAAGCTGAAATCGCTACTCTGCATCAGAGGGAATCGCTACACTACTCTCCTCCCTGCCTTATTTTTTCTTCCTGCCTTAACCTATGGAGCGAACGTGCCTGGTTCTTGTCTTTTTAAAGTCTGGCTCTTGGGCTTTTCATTAATAGTGTGAACTGCCTTACACTGTTCTAATGAGTAGTACCTACAGTGGCCAAAGTCAGTTTCTGTTACTTGTAATCAAAGTAAATCCACTGTTACAGCTTTGAAGACTGATTAGAAGACGCTAACTTTGGAAAACTGTTTTCCCAGCAACTCTTGTTTCCCTCTGAAACAAAACTCTTCTCTCCCATCTGCAGGGCCACCATGACTGGGTGAGCAGAATATTGATTGTCCAAGGCCCTTAGCCAAGGAGGGAGTAGAAGACTATAATTCACTCTGCACTCTTCTTGCCAAGCCACGTACTCTGGCACAGGACTGATCTGCCCAGAGGAAAAAAATGTTTTTGTAAAACATTTATACAAAAGCACCATCTGCTTTTCAAACAAGAAACCCATAGAACTAATTTGCCATAAGGGGTGTCTTTTCTAATTTGCACAAAGAAGACTTACAGGTAGTGGCCCTGACTGTCCACTGTCTTTCTAAGATAATCAATCAATATTTTTCTCCTTCATACTTCAACACTTAGAACACTATCACCACCTAAAGACCTTATCTCCCTCACTTTGCAGATCAACCTCGTACCAACTTTTCTTCAAATAATGCTGAATAGATATTTAAATGACAACAATTTATATTATTCACATATTTATTTCAAGACTTGGTTACTAAATTTCTGTATGTTTTACGAGCACCTACAAAGGATTTTCAATCAGATGATGATGGACAGCCCACCCACCGCGCAGTGTCAGAGGTCATGGAATTAGAAAGCAAGTGCATTAAGAACCATGACATCATCTGGAATTTAGCTCAGTGGCCTAAGCACCTGCCTGGCAGGTGCAAGGTTGTGAGTTTGATACCTGGTACCAAAAAAAAAAAGGAAAGAAAGAAAGAAAGAATTATGACATCTATTTACTGAGCCAAAGTGGTGTTGAGATGTCGGATGTTTCGTTTACTCCTCCCTAGGTGAAAAGATTAATGAACAGCATGCTTTCTTGATTTACTCGTTCAGAAGTCCTAAAGCACTCAACTGAATTAGGATAGTTATTAAAAGAAATAATGCATGTTAAAATTAAAAACTTTGTTTTCAGAAGATTTGCTATGATTGGACACTTCCAACATGTTTAGCTAACTGACAACTATGAGTTTGATATGGTTCCTGAATTAGGAGTTTCTCACTCCAGATTTCTAAGCAGCCTAATAATGAAAACAGATTTCCAGCGGTAATACCTATTCACTTTCACGATCCAGGGGATACAACGTTTCTGAAGTATTACAGAGACTGGTTACCATCGGCTTTCACTTGCATTAGATTTACATTATTGGTACACAGGATTTTATTCATTACTTCTACATGGGAATAATTTTCCTTTTATAGTTTAACATGACAACTAAAGTTTTCTTTCAGCTTGGCTTATGTGATTTGTTTCTATATTTTATTAATCTTTCAGTATAAAACTTTAATAAATTACACTGGTCTGAAAAGATGACTACAGATTACAAAGCAATAAAAAAAAAGGTTCCACACACAAAAGCACCCAATGGTGTTTGTTATTTTAGTATGTCAGCGTGAAATGAAAAGTGTTATCCTTTCAGCTTAACATTAATTAAGTCTTGAACACAGTTCATAAACATCTGAGGGAAGGAAACACATCAACCAAAAGAGTGGTATTTACAAAAACTGCATGGGAGACGTAAGATGAAAATGACTGAATTCATGAACTTAAGCTAAGACTAGCCCTGCAGTTTTATGGAACCCCATAGAGGAGTCATTAAAATATTATGTTGAATTTAATGATAAAGAATTGAGATTATATTAATAAGCTGACACACAAAAAGCATGTGTAAAATCCTGCAATAGAGTCACTGTCTCTGGAGCTGTAGGATAGAGAGTCTTAACTCAAGTTCTTAAATTTCCATTGAGTGTTAATATGTCAGGCTTATGTCCTTTCAGAGATCAACTGGAAGATTTTTAAGTCCAATCAGACACTATGATAACTAGAAAGAAAATAGAAAATATCTCACAAAATAACCACTCACTTCCTCATGGTATAATGACCTATTTTTACAAAACAAATGGTAACCTGTCTCTCATGGTACTTGGTGAACAATACCCTTTCATAATTTTAATAAATCTATAAGCTTGCTAGGGTATTTTTCTTTAATCTCATCTTACTAATATAGTTTAATGGAGCTAGAAACCTGGATTACATGAATCATGCCATTTTCTCATGGAGGTAACATTTACATCCATGTTGGGCTGTTAATATTTGACTTCTCTGTTTTCAGTTAAACTGTATCTGGGAATTGATTGAATAGCCTCTTGTAAAATTGCCATTATAATGGCTTATTTGCATTACTTAGAAAACCATGTTTTTTAATTATGCTTGACTTTATTTTATCATTCAGCATTGTTGTGCATACGCTTCTTGTAACTTCCTTGTTGCTTAGCCTCAGTCTTAAATATTCTTGTGGCTCATTCGTGTGTGTGTGTGTGTGTGTGTGTGTGTGTGTGTGTGTGTTTCCATCTGTGTCTGCATCATTACCAAAGCTTCAATCCTCCTCTACAGTCATACAATTTTAAACCTATGAATTAACCAAATTAACAATATCATTTTAATAAACCCCTGTACAAATTATTGAATAATATGCAACAACTTATTCAGGCATTCCAAAATGTAAAAACTTAAAACAAAAAACATGTATTATCTCACAGTTGTTATGTCAGGAATCTAGCAATGGCTTAACTGGGTCTCTCTAGCTCAGTACCTTTCAAGAGATTCTATTCAAGCTAATGCCATGTCAGATAAAGCTGTGTTCTCACCTAGAAGCTCAGTTGGTGAAGGAGAAGGGTGTACCCACGTTAATGCATGGGTTTGTTGATATTTCTTGGTCCCTTGCCACATATATAGGTCCCGTGCCAGCTAGCTTTCCCCAAGATAGGCAAATATAAAGGAGAACACACAAGCTGGATGTCGACATTGTTTTCAAAACCTAATCTCAGAAGCAAAATCTAGGGTTTTATTTTTTCTGTTGTCATCAGGTCATCAGTGACAATTTATTAAATCCAGTCCATACTCAATGCATGGGCATGTATCCAAGAAGTGGGGATAGCCAGGGTCTAATTGACAAGCTGCCTACCATAGCTATCATGTTTAATTGTCATGGTCAAAACATTTAAGCCTGAACCTGTGATGTCCTCATGCAATTTAAATGTCCCTGCACAAATCTCTGTGATAACACCATTTTCCCTACCACACACGATCATAGCTTCATGTAGATTTCACTCCTACTGAAATCCTAGTATAACTTGTTGAAATTCAATTTTCTTGTACAATGCATTCTGATGGATCTTTTCCATTACCATAGATGCAGTCTTAATCCAGCTACTATGATCTTTTTCTTTTTCTTGGTCTATTTAATTACCTCTATAAAAAGACCTATCCCTTCAATCCGTATCTCATACTACCGTCAGAATAACTTTCCTACAAAAGAATTGTATCAGAAATTCTCTCTCTAAACCAGTGATGGAGAATCTTTTTAAGCTTTCAGTAATAAATAGCCTGCTGCAGCACACGTGCCATGGCTTCCCCACCACTGTGAAGCCTTCCAGTGGTCCCCTACTGCTGACAGCACAGATTCCCAGCATGTTAACTTGTTCTTTCACTTAGGTGATTTACCATATCCCATGATATTCTTGCTTGTATCTAGTTTGATATCTTGGTTTACATAATTCCCTAACTTGAATTACTCCTACAATCCCTAATTCCAGCATCTTTTAAAATCCATAAGATCCATTCAAATGTAATGATCTCTTCACTGTTTTTTAATCACTTATCCATTCATGCATGCAAAAAATAAAGATAGTGTTTGCTAGATACCAAGCACTAAATACATGAGCTATAATGTAATGTATGTTGCTCAGGTACTCAACTCCAGAGCTGTCTGTTACACAGAATTTTTGAGCTCATAATCAATCAACTTATGCCAGATCCAAATATCTGGTAGACAGTTACCAGGTAATCAAGAATTTAGAAGAAGGGCTGGGAGTTTGGCTTAGTGACTTAAGCGCCTGTCTGACAGGCATGAGGCTGTGAATTCAATCCCTGGTGTCAAAAAAAAAAAAAGAATTTAGAAGACACCATAAAACATCCCTTATTATAACTGATGGTGTTTTCCTTTTCCTCAAATTTCTATACACTATATACCATGCCTACAGAGCTTGTGTGATGATTATTGCTTTCAACTTCATAGCTAATTACGTTTTTAAATTCATAGACTCTGTCTCCTACTTTAATCATAAAATTATGATCTCTATCTGTTTGTGCTTTGCATCTGTAGGCACTCAAGAAAAATGTATCAGATTGATGACTGAATAATTCAAAGGAAATACATTATTTTAGCCCAAATTATAACAAAAATAAGGCTACGAAATTCTTAGCATTCTGTGGTTCTTTTTAATGCATTTATCATATTTAAGTTATTTTACCAAAAACTACTCCAGCATCTCTTTGCCAGAAGGGATTTTCTGATCTAGTTTACCTATTAAAGAAATTCTATATCTAAAGGTCTTTGATTCCTAAAGTACAGATGCTTTTAAAATATTGCTTAGCACTTTTTAAGGAAATAGAAATTTAACTGTTTCAACCATCAATATTTATCCAAAGATATCTTCAAGACCTTACATTCTTGCAACCAAATCAACAGTGTCAAAAGTTTAAAATTTATCCATTTGAAAGATTTTGGGAGACACTTTGGTTACCCAACCAACCATCATTTTTGCATACTCTCTTTTATTCCTTCCCAGTTGAGCTATGAATTTGTTCAGTCTTTTCATACAGACTCAGAATTCAGAAATAACACTATGTTATCTATAAGAACCATATACCTGAAAGGTAGGGAGAAAAATTCACCAGCAAGAGCGTAAGAATCATGACACTTGAGATATCACCAGCCTACCCTATTCACACTTCCCAGCCCCCACTCGGGATTTACTTTATGGTCAGCAAGGAGGGGAGATGCTAGCAATGCTCAGGTAGGGAAGAGAAAGCCTCGATGCTCGGCGGATTGTGCAAAAGAAACCTTTAAGATCTAAAACAACAAACTTCACAATAGCTATTTGAAAAGATACAAATAAGATATATTTGAAAATTAGAACACTCATCCAGTAAAACACACAGAAACAATCGAGGCGTTACATTTTTCCAGAATAGTAAAAATATTAAAGCCCAAAAAGCTCCAGTGTTCATCAAGAAATAAGAATTTCTTTGTTAAATGAGATCATTATCTTTCACTAAGCAGGGCATGAAGTTTGTTTTATGATGGATGGGATGATTTTGCTAACATGAGCTAGGTTACTTGGAGACGAGTTGAGGCCCCTCCTTAGCTGAAAGAATAGGGCAAACTTAATCAAGATGCATACATTCCACTTGCAGCAATTGGTGTAGGAATGAACATATAAATAAATCTTTACTGTGACACATGGCTTTCTTGGTGAGTCTGAGTGCGATTTTTGGTTAAAAAAGGTACACATTTACTTTTAAAAATTAAAATTTATTTTATTAAATTCACACACCTAATAAGCCAGTTCTTCTCAGCTTCCAGCTTGGAGGGGTTATTGTACTTGTATTAATCACCTAGCAAAGTTATAATTAAAAAAACTTAAAAGTTAACTTAAAAGTTTAATTATATAAAACATAAATATTAAACCATGGTTTGATTGCAGAATTTTATCACTGAATTCTCAATCTTCTGAGGGTTAAAAGATACTTAAAAGTAAGTAATACTCATTTCATAACAAGCAATTTTGAAGAATACTTTCTTTCTCTTTTGGCTTTTCTTTCTCTTTTGGTTATAGTTGTTTAACAAGCATAGATTTCAGCTGGGTCATTAACTGGTTATTTTTCACAAGCCTTAATAACAAAACTTAATAATTTTGAATTCTCTTTATTGTCTATGAAACAAATTGTTAATTTACAGAGGTGTTATTTTCAGTGCCTTAAAATCAACATAATCTGTCTCCAGTTTATGCACATTAATTAAATAATTTTTTTCTGCATTTCTAGCACTTAAGATATGAAAACATTTTCCTAGTCTAACCTGAAGCATAATTAAATTTACAATCTTCCCTTTCCTTCCCTACTTTTTAAGATATTACTTCTATGTTTTCAAATGATATCTAACAGAAACATGGACACCTGTAATGGTGTTGTCTGTCACTTGAGGGGTCTTTACCTCAGTTCAGGTGAGTATCATAAATCAACAAACATCAATTCTGCTAGCAGTCCTGATGTCCCCAGATGGCACTGGATAATGCTGGATGCCAACAGTTGACACAGCTGGCTGCTGGTCACTGCTATTGCTGAACACCAGGATCCTGCCCTGGCTTGTGCTGGTCCCTGTAGAATAACTCCACCAAATGCAGGCCAGTGCTCCCGCCAGCCACCACCATCCAGTGCCAGCTTGTGCAAGACACTGTAGAACTCTGTCACATGCTGGTCTATGCAGCTGATCTTCCTTGGCTATGGATCTCTGGAGTTCTTCAGGGCCAACAGCCCCTACCATTTATTACTCTTTCTTTAGAGACAAACACTCTGTCCATGCTGGTCAGGATAAAAATCCAGGTTAGATTTACAGGACCTTTGGAGCCCACACTTCCTGAAAAATAAAACAATAGCAGATTTACAGGACCACCAAAGCAAGTCTTTATTGTAAGAGGACTCCCTCCTGCAGGATAGCAAGGGATCTCTTTTAAACTAACCCAAGAAGTAGGTGGGGAATCCTGTTATGCAGCAACTGCAGGCCTGCTAATGGCCCAAGTGCCGTGCTCTGATTGGCCCGTATGGGTGCTGGGCTCTAAGACAGCTACAGCTATCTTGGCAGTGGTTCAGCGAAGGTGTAGAAAGGTGTGATACAAGTTGTTTGATTGACAGGTGTTATATCTCTGGGGAAAATGGGAGATGAAATGAGTGTTCTGCGAGGTTAGGGATGTTAACAGTGTGCCCAGATCCCTCCTCCTTGATCTTAGCCAGGTTAGGGTGCTGTCCCACTCCTGCAAAGAGGCAGCAGCAGAGAGTAAAACGGTGGGAGTGGGGAGGGGCACCGCAGCGGACAGGGAGGCTGCACTTACGTAGGGGCCGCCTGGGCAGAGTGGCCCTGAATAACCAGGGAGGACACAGGAGGCAAGTTGTCACAATCCATTGTAGAGGTGAGGGGGTGTGAAGGGAAGAAAGGGAGACGGTCCCAGCAGGGTCACACCATGCCCCGCTCCTGACTGCTGAGGCCCTGCTCCCCTCAGTATTGCCTGATTATTCAAGCTATTGACTTTGACTAAGGTTCGCTAAAGCGAGGCCTGTTGTAAGCCTTTGCAAAACAAGAGATATGCAAACAAAGTCATTCTTCTAGAGCTGGGTATTTTCCTGTTGGAGTGTGGAGCTCAGAACATTAAGAGCCTTTTTATAACCCTGAAGACGCAAACCTAAAATCAAGCAAAAATACCAAAACTGACAGATCCAGACATATGAGATGATATGTGTCTTATTTGTACTGTCACTTTCAGTTGAATTGGTTTTCTGTTACTTGCAGCCCAAATCACATTAATAAAAAGAAATCTACCAAAATTCCCAATGAAAACCAAGATAAGAGCTTCAGTCCACATAAACTGGGTAAACTGGATACAGTGAACTGCACTGACTAACTATATATATCAAATAATGCTACTGAACAAATAGTAGTATATCCACAGCAAAGGATTTACACAGAGTAGGATCCAGACAAAAAGGTCCTCAAGGCATGTTTTATCCAAAATTTACACAAAGGTAATGAAAACAATAGAAATGAATAAAAATTTTCATGCTTGTTTTAATAGTGTTTTAGACTATCTAAGTAAATGGTTAATTGGGTTAGTATGAGGAGTGATAAAAATATGGTGAATGCTTAAATTAAAAATGTATTACAGTAAAAGACACATCACCATTGATCTTTCTACAAAAGCTCCTTCTCACTTCCTATACACTTATCCTGTCATTCTTGCTATTTTCTGAAGCAGTTCTGGAAGTTTTCTGTCATGTATTTAGTTGCATTGTTATAGCTGCCTTGATGTCTGAATCAATTCAAAAACACTTTCAGCGATTTCTGTCATATGAAAACACTATGTTGTCATCTCACCCACCTTATTCACAGATCTGGCACCAGGTGACTTCTGGCTCTTCCCTAAACTCAACATGACTATAGAAGCTAAATATTTTGAATTGATTCACAACACTGAGGCAGCCATAGAAGAGAAGCTAAAGACACTCATGAAAGAAGACCTCCAGAATTGCTTCAGAAGGTAGCAAAATGGTGGGATAATTGTGATCAAAGTAAGATGGAATCTTTGGAGACGGTTTAATAGCAACACATTTTTTACTATAATAGATTTTTTAAAATTAAACACTCACCATATGTTTTGAGCAGACCTTGTATGTGTTCTGATTATCTATGGATGCAAATTATTCAATTATGCAAACAATTACTTATTTAGTTATTGTCTTAGTTACTTTTTACTCATTGCTGAGACAAAATACCTGATGCCCAAAATTAGGGAAGGAAAGGTTTATTTCTTACAGTTCTTGGGGGTTTCAGTACATACTTAGTTGGCTCCAAGGTAGCATGGGGTGGCGGGGCTGCCATTCATGGTGGCCACCAAACAGAAAGGCATGCAGGCAAGAGAGAGAGAGAGAGAGAGAGAGAGAGAGAGACTCCTTCCTCCTGCCCTTACACTGTAAGTTGACTCCACCCCTGGGTGGGTGTAGCAACCACATCACCAATCCCAGCGCTAGACAACAAACCAATCACAAACACCAGACTCAGTCCCATCCAAATTACATGAGGCTTTGGGGGTACACAGGACCTTACCAACAACACTTATGAAGCTAGAAATTGGGCAGTGCTTACTTGGAAAACTCTTTTCTGCTCCACTGAGCATCTGCTGTGCACACCTAAAAGCAGGTTATAATCATTCAAAGCCTCTGCAGTCAGGGAGAACTCGAATTCTTGGAGGCTGCACACTGAGCCACTTGGCATCTCTATCTCTCTGAGCTCTCCCCACAGGGTCTTTCCAGCATCCTGGATGCAGATTAACTGGACTTCTGGCTGACTGTGTGCCCCAACAGGAAGAAAGCCTGACAAAAATCTGTCTCACTTTATTCCCTAGGCTTGGATATCATGTGGTCTCACTTCTACCTCATTCTGTTCATCAAGACAATCATGGTAACCCATCTCAGCTGAAGGAGGAAGTAGCAAAAAGACCGTGTGAAACCAGCAATACTAATGGACCATTGTTGATGAAGACCACCAGGTTTACCATCAGTTACTTCACAGGTGATTTCTTGAAAAAGACAGTTTTAACCAACTCTTAAAAAACTGATCTATCACTAGAAGTCAGTCTTTTTTAAGATAACATATTTTAAGGAATTATTTTTTAAATATGCACTTCATATCCAGAAGCAAAGAAATAGAACATTTTAATGAGGAGTTCTGAATGGCTTCACTATCTTATTTTATAAATATCCTCTATCCAATCCTTGTCCTGCTTATCTACATGTGCAAAATAATCTTAACTGTAAACATTATGAAATCTTTTTTGTGACACAGAATTTGGCAAAATAAATAAAAATATCTTCAACCTTTAAACCGTTCCCCAAGCTGAGATGAAACTAAACTATAAAATAAATCCCAGAAAATTCTAATACAGAGCAAAAATCAGCCTTAATGTTCTTGCTTTGAGCTAAATTCAGGTTCTTTTATGTCAGGAAATTCTTTCCATTGTGTTCAATACTCCATTGTAGTCTCCACCCTGCCTAAAGCACTGCTTTGCAAAAAAAAAAAAAAAAAATAGTGAGCACATAAATAAAGTAGTATTATAGGATGCTTATAAAAGTTTATAAAAGTTTTTTATACATTTTACCTCACAACACCTTATGACTTAAAAATTATTATTATTGGCCCCACTTAACAAAATAAAAGAGATGAGAAATTAGTAAGGTGAGAAAATTTCCCAAAGTCACAGGTATACTGAATAATAAGTAATAGTCAGAACTGAAACTTCTAGCTTACTTTTAAAAATCCATACCATTTTCACTGATTATTAATCATTTACATATTTTTCATGATTTTCAGTGAATTATTACCTTCTGGCATGGACTTTTTTTTTCTTTGCTTGACTCTCCCAACAACCCTTAATACATATAAAACTATCAATTTTGGAAGTTACGGCTCCCTTGTAATGATTATTATCCTTTTTCTTATAAAACATTTGGCTATACATCTTTCATTTTATACATTTGTTAGCATTTCTAATATTGCCTCTGTGAATAGTTTCAACATTAATGGCTAATGTGTAACAAAAACTTCTTTTTAACCAGACAGCTACAAGGATCAGACCATAGAAGTTTCACAGCACTAAAGTTAGAACAAAGAATTATAGAAAAAGGGTCAATAATCTGGTGGCATGTTAACCTATCAAAGCCATGATAAATATTTAATACATGGAAATATCTAATAACAGAAACCAATTTTGTTACAAGGAAGGGCATATTCATATGTAATGCATGGTCATAATTAGGGTACATTTACATATCTACCTTGGGGAGTTTTCTCACGGAATTTAATTTGCATTTTGACCCAGAATATCTCTGAAGAGAGATATTTAAAGGAAAATGGAAGTAGCTTCACAAATCTACATATATCAGAGTTTAGAAACTAACACTCAGTTTTTCCATGTTTTAATGGTTGCTGAATAATTAAATGAGATAATGTGCTCTTTACAAGAAAAAGTCATTGCTTCTATGAATAGTATTGTCCTCATCCTCATCCTCATCCTGTGTCTTGGTTACTTTTCGCTCATTGCCAAGACAAAATACCTGACACCCAAAATTAGGGAAGGAAAGGTTTATTCTTACAGTTTCTCAGGAGTTTCAGTCCATACTTAAGTTTGCTCCAAGATAGCGTGGAATGGCAGGTCTGCCTTTCATGGCAGCCACGAGCAGCAAGGCCCACTGGTGAGGGAGAGAGAGAGAGAGAGAGAGGTGGAAGAGGAAGCGAACAAGAGGAAGACCCGCCTTCCTTACATTGTATGTCGGCTCCAGCCCTGGGTGGGCACAGCACTCACATTGCCAGACAACAAACCAATAACAAACCAATAACTCAGCCCCATCAAAATTATATGAGGACTTGGGGGTACATAGCATATTACCCGATACATCCTGCAAGAACAAAATAATAATCCCAGACCCAGAACTCATAGAACTACCTTATTACTGAGACTTTCAAGGACAGAGAGGTAGGCGAACCTAAGTTACTTCAGGAGTTAACTACAAAACAGAGCTGCCAAATAGTTTCTGTTTGGGAAACACAGAGACAACGTTTACCTTTAGGATAACATGGTCTCTCTTTCTGGGAAAATCATCTGGGAGCTGTGATGGTTTTAAACCCATAAAGCAACCTGATAGATTATAATGGAATGAAGGCTCCAATATATACAGTCCATAAAGCTTTGCCCAGAAGTCCCGGCAAGGCTTCCATCTGAGAACAACTGCTCAGAAGCAGGACTTGCGCCTATAGGGAAGGCCTGAATCGAAATAGCTGATTTCACCCTACATTCTGAGCATCAGACAAAAAAGTCTTCACCCTGAATTCAGCTTAAGAAGAAAGAAGAGGGGTATTTCCCTAGGTATTAACATGGAAATTAAAGATGAGGGACTGATCAGGGAACCAGAAATTAGAACAAGGAATCATTCAAGTGCAAGAACAGGCAAGAAGGGCAGAGGGTAAAGTCACAGAGCATGACCCCAGTCTCTGGAAACTAAGGCAAACACTTTTAGATGATTTTGAGCCACCATGGGGTAAGTAATCATAGCAAGTGGATACCATACACATAGTGAGGAACTTGTAAGAAAAACCGCTCCCATTATCCTCAATGTAAGAGACCAGGAACGCCCAGTCAAAGCTGTGGCTTGAATGTACCCCATTCAAGTACATGACTCAGTGTACCCCGAGCCCCAGTCCTGACAGCCACTGCTGCAGGAGTCTACCAGGGTCACTACTGAAGGAAGTTGGTACTGGGAACAGTTGCCGAGAGTGGCACTGGAGCACCAGGTGGCTCCATGCTTGGTGACACCCTCATCTGGAAACCTCTACTACTCTACTCTACCTTACATTATCTTTGGGAGAAATGGGAGCTGTTTCCCATCTAAGGAAAGGGTGAACATTACTTTCATGCCAATGAAAAAACCCAAATAACACCTCCGGTTCACATTTCCAGACAAAAGGAAGAGGCAAGAAAGAGAGTTCCATGTGTCACGCTGTGTGACAATCAAGTTTGGCTGAGCAGACTTTGGGGTATTTTCCTCTTAAGTATAATTCTTTTTGAGCCAAGTGTGGTGGCACACACCTTTAATCCCAGCACTCGGGAGGCTGAGGCAGGAGGATTGTTGTGAGTTTGAGACCAACCTGGGCTACAAAGTGAGTTCAAGGTCAGCCTGAACTGCATAGTGAAGCCCTGTCTCAAAAAATAGGGCCAAGGATTTAGCTCAGTGGCGTAAGCACCTGCCTGGCAGGTGTGAGGTTGTAAATTCAATCCCCAGTAACAGAAAAAAAGAAAAAAGAAAAAAGAAAAAAAAAGGTATAATGCTTTTTGATAAGCCACCAGACTGATTTCCTTTGTATCATAGTCTAAAGAACACAGAAACACTTTCCACAGATCATGGTGTTCTTGTCATTGTCATTGTTAATGTTGTTGTTGTTAAAGGCCTAACAGGGCTCAATCCCACTTCTGCAAAAAATAAAGACAAGGAAAAGACAAAGCCAATTAATCCTGGGCTATTGCTGTAAGCTTTTTTCTTTCTTTAGGTTTTTAAAATATAGGTGTTTGCTTTCAGATTTTACTGAGTCCTGGTTATATTAAAAATAATGCATAGTCCCATGTCCTTGGGAATTTTCATTGAATTTTCAGTGCGATTTAGTTCTGTCATAACTGAACAACAAAAAGTCTGACATCAGCGCCTGAGTCCATTCACAAATGACCAAACATTATTGAAACCAAGAAATATAACTTACTTTAAAATGTACTTTAATACTAAGATTGACAGTCAAGATTTACCTCACATGAAAGCTTACAGAATAATTCTAAGAAATTAATTTAATCTATATTTTCAAATATCAAAAAGTAATGACATTTCTTTGAAGCAAACACACAGAGTCTTTTAAAGTAAGATGAGAGCCACTTGTTTAGAATACATGCTTACTTCAAAGTTGGGTTCCAGTCAGGTGTCCTATCGTATTTTAGATAAATTACCAAGTTTTCTTTTGACTAGCTATTCCTCCCCCTCATTCCTACTTATAGCAGTTAATAAAACTTTAGGAGGAGACGACTGAGATCTATCTTTCCTTGAACGAGCAGAGAAATTATGTATTCCTTAAATATTTGTGAGCAATCGCAGATATTTAAGATCTTATCCCTGAATCCTGCTATAGATCACCCTGGTCTTCATTCCACCATGCTATATACTCAATAAATATAAAAGTATTAATGCCTAGTTGTTACATGTAAAAGGCCCCTTTCAGTACTTTTCGGTGTTAAGACAAAAGTACATAAAGTAAGACCTGGCCTGGGCTTTCTGTGTAATCCTGCTACCCATGGATTATTAAAACTCCTGTGATAGGCCCAATAACAATTTTAGCCATAAAGTAACTCAGGTGCTCAAGCACGCACTCCAAATTTAAAGTGATAAAAGTGAGCACAGCAAAGAATATCAAATCTAATTTTACAATGTACAGTTTTTTTTAAATTTTCTTTATTTTTTAAATTTTGAACAATGAATATGCATCATTTTACAATAAAAACACATTTGCATGAAATAATAAATACATGTTGCATTGCACTTGAATGAAAGCAATGACCACCTACATAACATTTCATATTTAAATCTAAAAGAACTCTGTCTCTCTCCATGAATGGGGAAAAAAGAGAAAATCAATTTTGTCAGTGTCACTGTGTCTTGTGCTTCATGGTGTGATACAAAGCTATACTCTGCCCAGACCTTCATCTTCCTAGGATCAGGTGTTGGAATAAGCCTCCTGTCCTCCTCACTAAAGTTAGCCTACATCCTAGTGGTCAGAATCACACAGGTTTTTAAGAACCAGCTGCGTTAAACAATCAACAAAACACGGGTGATGTCTTAATTTCACAACTGTAACTGCTCCATACTGTACCTTTGAAAAAGGTGTCATTTAAGCACTCTTACTTCAAACACTAAGCTCTGTGCCAAGTGACAGGAAGCCTGCCTCTCACACGTGAAGGGGCTGGCATTTCCAGTGTCCGTAAAGTGGGCATTCTGTTTAGTCACAGTCTTAAAGATAATTGTATTATACTGCTTACTAACCTCTTAGCAAGTGAATGGCTTGAACTAGGACCAATAGCAAAACTTGGAGGTCCTAAATATGTATACTGCAAAACATCTTTTCTGATTCGCTTCTTCATTTCTAAGATGGTACTAAAATATAAAATCCAACACCCACGCACGCACACACACACATACCCACACATACACACACCTTCACTTCCCAAAAGAAATAGGTGTATTCTCTTTTCTGGGAAATCTGAAGATTCTAGTCACCACCTATTGGAAAACATCCTGAAGGTAAATGGAATGGACAATCAATCTGTGGATCTCAGTGATGAATGGTGCAAAGCGTTGATTGTCTTTCAAATGTGTAATAGAGTTGGGAAACTGAAAAATCTATTTCATGGGAAGACAACCTTGGTGTCACAATTTTCCAAAAGGAAGAAACAATCAAGGAGGGAAAATATGTTCCAAACTCTGTGACTTGTGTAAGTGGATAATACCCTTCTTCCATCTTCCCTAAGTGCTTCCTGTTCACGCAAGACTGGTATCTATTTCTTGTGGTGGACACTTGAAAGGGTAAAATATTTCCTGAAAGGAGAATCAAAGGGACAAGTATTATAATACTGATAAAGATGGAATAAAGGAAAGTCCTAGAAGGCATGACAGCAGACATCAGAAAAAAAGGAAGGAGAGATGCTTCAGATTTATGGAGGGAAAAGAAAGGAAGCTTGAAAGGCAAAAGTCACTAGAAAGGGCAGGAAGTGATTTTTGCTGATTCCTGAAAGGGAAAGAAGGTTCAAGAAACAAAAGCAATGGGATTCTGTTAAGTTCACCTGCTAAAAATAAAAACTTGTTTGAGAAAAAAGTAACCATTGCTCGAATGATTAAGAGAAGACTGAGGCAGAAGGCAGCAGAGGCCCAGCCTCCTGCTGAGAACTGATTAACAGCTACCATTTAACACTTGCCCTGGCTGGGCCCCATTCTACACACTTGAAATGTGTCCATTCATTTCATTCTCATAACAGCCCAAGGAGAAACTGAAGCCAAGGGAATCTGGGCACAGAGTATGGGATGGAGGACAGAAAGCTTTCCTGGTTCCTCAAGGTTTATGACTCCCAGGATCATTCCCAGTGTTGAACTCTATGGAATTCTTGATCACCTTCTGCAAACTGCAAGTCAAATGTGATGCTAATTTTTTTTAATGTGAATGGAGAATGTTAAAATGATAAACAAAAAGACCTGAACTATCTGGTATACTTTTTAGGAACTGACCAAAACCACAAGGATACCAGGAGTAATTCTGACAAAGCCTTACTTTAATGTTCATTAAACACTGACTATTTCAGGCTTGCATTCAGAAGGAAAAAAAAACTGTTTAACAAACAGTTCTCAGAGATGTACCTCTGTCTTTCAATGAAAGAGAAAGGTATGTATTTATAGGTTGCTTTGGGCTTTTCTTGAACAGGGGATCATAAATTTTAATGAAAGACTTTCCATTAAAAAAAAAAAGAAGGTGGCATAAAATATAAATGGAAATGACAGAAAATACAAAGTAAAGATATATTTATCATACTGTTTTCACCATCTCCTCATGGTTTTTAAGCTTCTACTTAGATTAAGAAATACACAAGGAAAATGTGTTAAAACCTCTGTTTTCTAGGAAGTAAAAAAAAGTCCAACCACTTCATAAAGGGTGCCTATTCTCTTTATTTCAATTTTATGCAGAAATTTCTCTCTGCTCTCTCAGCAGTATTCTTTGCCACTTAAAATTTTCAAACTCTGTTTTGAAGCTGTTTTATGATTGTTTGCAAAGACTCCTGGAAAAATAGTGGACGGCGTTTTTGTACGTGTGGGAGTGCATATATGTGCTCGCTCACACACAAGTGCATTCATGTGTGTTTTTAACAGTAAAAATAAGAAACTACCTTTCCATTTGGGTTAGAACTGAGATGAAATGAGGAATGGCCGCCACCAAGCAGAAAATGTGCTCACTTTATGTGTGCCAGTTAATTACGACACTTCAGAGGCGCTTCCGAAAGGATAAGGCAAGCTGCATAAATTTAGCTGTAATCCAGGCAGGCAAAACTAATTTGCAGGGGATGGCCTTATCTAGCTGCTGCAGCTTTCTCAGAAAATTAACCTTGGATATTTGGGCCCAATTCAGAAAGTGTTTGATTTTTTTTCCTTTCCCTGCTCAGCATAAGAGAATTTTTGAATTCAATACAATACCTGACTTTTAAGAGGCACGATGAATGCTGTAGGCAGTTCAGAGTTATTACCGACAAGCAAAAATATATTTTTATATATATACATATAGATGATTGTCCTTCATGCCCATTATCCTGCCTTCTTACATGTGCATCAGAGGGTTTATCAGTGTAGATAGAGGGAGTTTCTCGGATTAAGAGAAGGATGCAACTCATTTTTAATGTTCTTAGAAAAATTCATCAAAGTTCACTGCAGAATAAGTCATGCATACTGACTTGTTCATTCCAGTGGAAATGAAGAAGTCCCCATAAAAAGAGAAGTTTAATGAAGTGTTGGGGCCAAGCCTTGCCTGTCACTGCAATTATCACTGATTGAGACCCCTGACCTCCCACCATTAATTAAACTCATACAGCACAGTCAAAAGTTTACCTTACTTTTCACCATGCAGTCATTCATGCCATCAACGTTTACTGAAGTCAACATGCTTTTTCATATGCTTTCTCATTTAATTCTGGTATTAGTCCAGTGTGTATTTCACTAGTTTTGCCAGCATAAGTAGTAAAGTATTCCTATGTCAATGTTTCCAATAAATCTTAAAATTGCTAAAAGCAGTGGCGGTATATAAGCATGGACAGCATTCTACAGTTTACATAGTAATATTTAAGGGCTTTTGCCAAAAATTTTAATTTTCTTTTAATAGTGTATTTAGAACATAAACATAGCTTGTTGCCATTTTTCCAAATTTTAAATTTCAAGTTGAACTTTTATCAACCAACATTAATAAAATCATAATAAGCCTCACATGGACATTGATAGCAACTGAGCTGACTAAAGAAATAGTTTTTAAAAATAGCTCATCCACAGTATAATTACTCTTTCATTCATTTCACCCCATAGGAGTTGCTCATTTTAAAGTACCAGGAACTCAGTTGGCAATAATTGTTCTTGAGGATGTCACAATTAAGCAAAACGGAGTAAATTTATGATAATAAAAAAGTTATTTTAAAACATGGATTGCACATCAAATCATGGAATGTGAAGCAATGACTCCCACTTGGATCTAAATTTCCCTCATGCCTACTCAGTAGCCAGGGCTAAATGTTATGGCTATTTATAGTGATATCCCAAGGTGGGACTGGGAGGGAATTAGAGGTCATAAAAATTTATACATAATACATATAAATTGAAACTACATCTTAGGAGACCTGAAAAATTTAAGAAACTATGGCTGAAATATGGACATGTCACACCAAGCAGAAATTCCTCCTACACAATAACCTCAGTAAAGATTTAACAGACAAGAATACAGCACACCCTCAAAAGTGCACAATTATCTGTACTTTTGTAAACATGAAGTATATTTTAATGAATAATTTGAATACATATACTAAGAATGAGTTTGAAAGTCACTAGAGAAAAGACACCTCTATAGATACTAATGTACTAGATAATGGCTATCTGTGGGTCAAAATTACTAAGCAAGTAAACAGATGCTAATGAAATAC
>RJWM01021343.1:0-35551 GCA_004363535.1 Dasyprocta punctata | reverse complement strand
ACCAACAACCAGAACAGCATTCCTGCAACAAGGAATAAAGAAAAATGTGACTATAGTGTGGTCAATCAACAATGCCTTCACAGAAAATCTCATAAAGACAAGAGGGGAAATAAGGAAAACAAAAGAACTGTGAAAATCAAGGTCACTTATGTCAGCCCTACCAAAAATAAAAGTCAAGATGTCATTAAAAAAAAAAAAAAAAAAGGATTCTTACAGATGAGTGCCAAAAGGTAGCCATCACGGAAACTCTACCTAGGTTCCATTTGAGCATAATGTAACAAAACTCAGGAAAACTCAGATTTTAAAATGTTCACAGGTAAAAGGGCCAGCTGCAGCCTGAGTAAAAAGGACCATCTGGTTGCCACGGTACTATTCCTCATGATGGGGAGTTGTTTAAGACAGGGTCTTGCTATGTAGTAGTTCAGGCTGGCCTTAAACTCAGTGTGTAGCCCAGGCTGGCCTTGAACTCACAGCAACAATCCTCCCACATCAGCCTCCCAATTGCTGGGATTATAGGTATGCACCATTGTGCCCGGCCTATTCCTCATTTCATACAACTGTGTTTATTTCTTCTGGAGTCTACCAGTTCTCAAGGACACGTGCCCAACCACCATCTGGACTCATTACACAAACCTAGAGAGTCTCTGTTTTCAACCTAAGTGATAAGCAACTCTGCCTTGGACAATCAGAAACTCAAGGGGCCTCTAACTATATTGACATTGAGGTTCAGCTCAAAGCACTTATAGAGACCACTCTGTCCTTATCAATGATTTTTGTTTGCTGATGGGGGGGTGCCTATTGACAATGAAAGGATTAAAACCCTTCACAGCAGAGCTGTACTAAAGCCATCCCACTAAGTGGACATCATAAGGTAGCAACAATGACCAGAACATTACAAGATAAAGGCCCATTCATTCCTCCCAGTGAGTCTGGACCTATCTTCTCTAAAAGATAATGTGTATATACCTCTTTATCTTATCTAAAGCTGGAAGACTGGAGTAAATGTTCTTGTCAAATTGAAACTTTTTTGTTTTGTTTTGTTTTTTTGACACAAGGTCTCACTATGTAATTCAGGCTGGTTTTAAACTATGTAGTCTAGGCTAGTCTGGAACTCAAGGCCGTCTTCCTGTCTCAGCCTCCTGCATGCTGGGGTCACAGGCATGCACTATCATGCTCAGCTCATCAAATTGCAACTTTAAACATAATCTGAAAGGCAATGCAGGTGCTTCTGAAAGATCTATGTGGCATACTAGATCTAAAAAGAGCTGATCTTTAAATAATCACATTTCCTGCCTAGACCCTTTTTCCATATCCTCAACCTTTTATAAAATCACCCATCTCTTACCCTGACAGGGCGATTCCTCTCTTGACAACTCAACCAGTGTCCCCTCTGACCTGAGTAAATTTTCATCTTAGTCTTATCATTGCCTGGGTAAATTCTTTTTTTTTTTTTTTTTTTTTTTTTGTGGCACTGGGGATCGAACTCACAACCTCGTGCCTGACAGACAGGCACTTAAGCTACTGAGCCAAACTCCCGGCCCTAGTTTTTTGAGGCAGGGTCGCACTATGTAGTTCAGGCCGGCCTTCCACTCGCATTGTAGCCCAAGCCGACCTCAAACTCACAACGCTCCGCCTACCTCATCCTCCTGAGTGCTGGGATTAAAGGCGTGCGCCACCATGCCCAGCTTGTATAAATTCTTTTTACTGCCTTCATCACCAGCCTTCCAAACATGGTCTTGCCTGGCATTTCTAGTCAACTGTTTCTGTAGTCCACAGTTCTGCTGAGTGCCCTGGACCCTAAGCAGAGGAAGATTAGCTCAAATCTTGATTTTCTTTTCTCACATCAGGTCAGAGGAATGCTTAGTCCCTCTGTGACCATTGACAGCATTCTTCTCTGCTCCCAGGAGAGTCAGTGCTGGAGGCTCTGCTAGTTATGGCTTGAGGAACCAGTTTATCAAGGAGTTTGTGTTCTCAGTAGGCTTTTACCATCTAAAAAACAACCCCAAAGTCTAGTAACTGAAAATGATAATTAATATGAAAAACCTTCTGCAGATGAACTTGGTACAGCTCAGTTCTGCTGATTTCTCTTGGTCAAAGTGAGTCTTAAAACCAGTTCACACAAAAGGGAAAAATGAAATAGATACCATCATTTTGGAAATAACTCCAATAAGGTGTGACTGTAATCCACTCCAAGATGTGCTGGGGCTTTGTCAAGGGGCTTGATCTCAATTCCCCATCTAGGTCTGTCCAGTGGCTCATAAGAGCCTGCACTTACTTCAGGATCTCTCTCAAGCGAGGCTCGGGAGGTGCATGATGGGAGACACTATATGCAAATAGCCTTATCTACTGGGGAGAAAGAAACAGTATTATCAAAGGCAAATTTCAAAAACAAATTTAATGTTTTAGGGCACCAACTAAAAGAAAAAGTATATGAATTTCAAACATCAAGAGTAAAATCATTTCAATGAAAAATATAATCAATTGCAAGAGTGAAGCACAATGAGACAACAGAAAGAAACAAGATGTTAGAAATTAATCCAAATTTATTACTAACTAGATTATACATAATAGAATAAATGTTCAAGGTGAAAGAAAAGGATTATTAGTCAGAACTTTCAAGTGTTTAGAGTTTTTTCATCTCCAGCTAAAGTATATATAAAGAGATACATCTGGGCTTAGGGGTATAGCTTAGTGGTAGAGCACATGGTTAGCTGAGCAAGCCCTACATTTGATCCCCAGCACCAAAAACAAAACAAAACAAAACAAAGCAAAAAAAAAAAAAAACTAAAAAGGAAAACAAAAACAAGCTGATATGCCTATACTAATACCTAACGGAATCAATGGAATAGAAAACACACCAGAAAGTTTAGAATTTTATTATTTTCCTGCAGTACTGGGGATTGAACCCAGGGCCTTGTGCATGTAAGACAAGCACTCTACCAGTAGCTACATTCCCAGTGGAAAGCTTAGATTTTCATGACCCTCGCTCAGAATACACCTCAGTGGCAGAACATCCACCTACTATGCAAAGCTCTGGGTTTGATCTCCAGCACCACAAAAACAAACAAACAAAAATAGAAAAAAGAAAAAAAGCACAAAACTGAATACTCTGCCAAGACTAATGCAGAAGAAAGAATGCATAAAGAAATCATTCTTGAATGCAAGAGACCCAAAGTAAACTTAATTATACAACAAGGAAACATTAAAAATATAAGTTTTCCTTGCATGTGTGAAAATGAAAACCTGCCTAGAAAAATATACTCATAATGCTTAAGATATTGGAAACCTTAATTGTCCTATGATCACAGAGAAATTGAGCAAATAGCTTAAAATTGTAGAAAAACAGATACCTAAGACAATAATTAACAATTGCTCTAAAGCCAGATAATTTAACCATGAAAAAGTTACAAATTTATAAAACATGAGGACACATCCAAATACAGTATATGATATCATCATCATCTACATCTCAATACCATCATTATTTTGGTAGTGCCGGGGATTGAGTCCAGGGCTTTGTACAAGTGTATTCTACCTCTGAGATCCACCCTTACTACATTTCATTTTCTTTTCTTTTTCTTTTTTGTTGAACCCAGGGCTTCACCCATGCTAGGCAAGTGTGCAACCACTGAGCTACACCCTTAATCTCTATTTTTTTCTTATGTACAAAAAAATTACATGCTACGGTCACTGAAACATATCTACAAAGTTTTTTTTATAACACATTAGTAAATATAATGATAGTCCAAACTCAGCATGGTGGTACACACCTGTAATCCCAGCACTCTGGGAAGCTGAAGAAGAAAGTTCACTAAGCCAAGCCCATGTTGGGCAATTTAGCAAGACCCTGTCTCAAAAATAAAAACTAGGCTGGGATGTAGCTCAGTGCAAAAGGTCCTGGGTTCAATCTCTGATACCCCCCCAAAAAAAAAAAAAAAAAGGAAATAATGTCCAAGTTGAGTTTACCTAGGAATGAAAGATTAACATCAGAAAATCAATAAATTATGATCAATAATGACCATATTTATTTGCAAGTCCTTTCATTCATTCACACATTCAAGTATTTATTATGTATTATGAGCCAGTTGTAGTTCTAGGTATTTGAGGTTTACCATTAAGTGAACATGATTGTGATAGAAGACAGAGGTAAAGTAATCAACAAATCCAAGAAGAATTCAGCCTCTAAAATTCTTAAATATTGGGAAATCTTTGTGGAAGACTGGGTATTTAAAAAAAAAATTATACCCATTGAGTCCATAGAATGGAGAGTATATTAGAATTTTGAAGAAAAAAATGCTGTTTTTACTATTTTTAATCAGTATTGTGCTGGAGGTAACAGTCACTCCTATAAAGCAAAAACAATGACCTAACAGTTGAAGTAGAAAAATAATAGTCATTATCTATAGATATGATTGCTGGTGTAAAAAAACCATGAAAATGTGTAAGTGCTCTGACCTTTCATTCTCAAAATTCATATCTATAATCTAGGCGCCAATTTGACTGTGAAGATAGAACTTTAATTTGTGATTAGGTGAGGTTCAAAAGGTGTAAAGCTAATGCTACAGGACTGTGACCTTATCACAGAAGAAAGAGAAAGGGACCTGTTCTTAGTCTCATGAAAGATATTGGTACTGAGAAGTGGTGTCAGTAGAAATCTTAAGCAGCTTTGAGACTGAATAATAGGTAAAGGGTAGAAATATTTTTGTTCTGTTTGTGTTTTGAGACAAAGTCTTGCTATGTAGTTCAGGCCAGCCTTGAACTCACTATGGAGCCCATGCTGGCCTGGAACTCATGGTGATCCTGCTGCCTCAGTCTCTGGAATGCTGGGATGACAAGTGTGTGATACTTCATCAGGCTTGGAAATGTTTTTAAGTGCACACTAGAAATAAGGACATTAAGGGCTGTTTTGTTATTTGTCATTTGGGAATGAGGAACATGTTATTAGAAAATGGAGAGAAGAGCTGAGTGTGGTAATATGTCTGTAATCCCAGCTGTTTAAGAGACCGAGGCAGGAGGCTACCAAGTTCAAGGCCACTTGGGCAATTTAGCAAGCCCCCATCACAAAATTTAAAACAGGGGCCTGGTAGCGCATGCTTGTATTCCCAGCATTCTCAGAGGCCATGGCTGGAGGATCAAGCCCAACCAAGGTAGCTTAGTGAGAGTCTCTCTCAAAATAAAAAAAGAGAAGGGGGATGTAGCTCAGTGTGAAAGACCAGAGTTCAATCCCCAGTACCACATAAAACAGGGCTAGCTGCCAGGTATGGTAGCATGTGCCTGTAATCCTGGCACTCAGTAGGCTGAGGTAGGGGCAGATCACCATAAATTCAAGGCCATCTTGAACTAATAGTGAGACCCTATCTCAAAAAACAAAAACAAATGAACAGAAACAAAAAAAATAGGACTGGGGATGTAGCGCAGTAATAGAATGTTTGTCTAGCATGAGTTAGTTAAATCCCTAGCACCACTAAAAAAGAAAGTTAGATGGAAAAGAGTCAGCTCTTAATATGAAATCATAAAGGTCTTGGTAGAATATAGTTATATTCTAGCAATTTGTGACAGGTAGAACTTGGGAGTGATAAAATTAGAAATTTATTTGAGATTTGCAATTCACCTGATGAAGAAACAGCTTGGTTCCACCTGACTTCTGGTAAAACTCATAAGGGGACAGCTGAATCCAACAGGGAACTGTTAAGCAAAAAGGAAACAGAACTAGAAATTTGAAAAACTTCCAGCCTATCCATATTGCAAAAACTGAGAAAGCTTGGACTAAAGAAAATACTAAAACTGTGAGCTGAAAAATGATTTGGTAAAAAGGTCATGATTGGGACCCACACATGGGGTATCACCAATCTCAACTGAAGTGAGGAACAGACTGGATTATACTAGCACAGAAATTGCCTCTTAGATCTAAAATAGACCCAGAAGGCGAGAAAGGGTGGATTTATTAGATTTTACAGGAAAACAGGGATAATTGGCTGCAAATGTGGACTAGCCATTAAGAACAGGTAGGGACCGTTTCTTTCTTGGCACACTCAGCACAATCAAGGGGTTGGGGACACTCCTGGAAGAATGTCTTTCAACAGTCTACCTGGTCCTGTTCAACTTGACTTCTGAAGAATTTTTGTGTGAGTAGTCACACTGGCAGCCACTAACCAACAAGGAATAGGGCCAAATCTACTCAGTTATCTTACATAGGGATGTCCAACCTGCAGCCTGTAGGTTGCTTGTGTTGTTTTAATATTATCATACAAAATATAAAAAAATAAAGGAACTCTTGTTACTTATATACATTAACTATCTTATGTGTGGCCCAAGCAAGCCAGAAGGTTGGACACCCATGCAAAACTTTTATTAATGCTACCTTCACTAGGGGTCCAAGCACCAAATGAGGCTGATGTGTAGTAGTGACCTCACCTATGACTCCCAAGAGCTAAGACTCAACTATGTGTGAACCAGTTCAAGGGGGTCAGCAATGTAGCTCAATGGTAGATCACTTACCTAGTATGCGTGAGGCACTAGGGTCAATCTCCAGCACTACAAAAGTTCCACAGGGGACCTATATATTGTATTTCATACTATTAGGATGGCATCTATGTCAGTGGGAGCCATTACAACTCACACAAATTAGTTAAGACTAATCTGATGATCTTTGGCATCACTGTCAGTATTTAAGAGTGGCAACGGAGGGGCTAAATAGCAACACTGATACCTTCATATTTATGGACCTTCTCCCCATGGTGAACTCTTGCATGTTTGCTTAAGCGTGAGGAAACAGCAAATGCTTTCCCACATTCCTTACAGATGTAAGGTTTCTCTCCAGTATGCGTTCTCATGTGAATGTTAAGGGATGTGGAATATACAAATGCCTTCCCACAGATATTACACACAAAAGGCTTTTCTCCACTGTGAATTTTTAAATGTTTAGTACGGTGGGAAGAAGTAATAAAGGTTTTCCCACAATGAACACATTCAAAAGGCTTCTCCCCTGTGTGTGTTCTCACATGGTGAATCAGGCCTGAGGTCCTAGTGAAAGCTTTCCCACACTGCTTACACTGAAAGGGCTTCTCTCCACTGTGAATTCGTACATGGGTAGCAAGGCCTGAGTACTGAGTGAAGGCTTTCCCACAGTCTTTACATTCATAGGGTTTGACTCCAGTGTGTGTTCTTATATGTTCGGTAAGCTGAGTGGATCTCGAGAAGGCTTTCCCACATTCCTTACATTCATAAGGCTTCTCTCCAGTGTGAACTCGTAAGTGTTCAGTCAGGCCTGACCACCTCAGGAAGGCTTTCCCACATTCCACACATTTGTATGATTTTATTCCAGTGTGAATTCTCATGTGATCGTTAAGGTATGTGTTATTTTTAAAGCACTTCCCACACTCCTTACATTGAAAGGGCTTTTCATCACTATGAGTTTTTATATGTGCAGACAGTTGAGAAAAGGTAGCAAAGCACTTCCCACATTCCTTACACTTTTTGTTTTTCTCTTTAGAATGAACTGTTACATATTGATTTAGGTGGGAGGAAACTGTGAATGCTCTCCAACATTCCTTGCATTCACAGAGTGTTTGTTCAGTATGGGTTTCCATGGGATTATTAAGGCATGGAAAATACTGAAAGCCCTTTCCAAATTCCTCCATTCTGTAGGGATTTCTTCCATTAAAAATTTGAAGATGCACAGCAAGGCTCGTGGGGTGAATATATCTGCTCTCGTATTTCTTCCATTCATAGGGGTCTCCTTCATTATGCGTTCTCATATCCATCTGAAGGTATGATGGATTAAAAAAGGCATTCCCACAATCCCTGCACTCAAAGGGTTTGTCTCTCATGCATGTTGTCTGGTACGCAATATTCGGAGTTAGGTTGAAGATGTTTCCATACTGATCAATTTCAGAAAAGTTCTGTCCAGCAGAGGTATTCTGGTGCAGATTAAGGATGTCTTCTCCATACCAAATATACCCAGAAGTATATTCTTGGTTTTGTGTGCTCATGTGTGTATTAAGGAAAAACTGTTCATTGAAGACTTCTCCATATGGCTTATATTTGTAGAGCTCCTCTCCACTGTGGCTTCTTACCTGTGGATGATGGGATAAAAGAGGAGCAAAGAATTTTTCAAACATATAAAATGTGAGATTTTATAGGTAGGAACACTTCAATGATTATAATGATTTTTATGATTGCTTTTATAAGCACTGATTTCCTGACCTCTTTATTTCTTCCAAATTGAATTTTGGATTCTTTTATCAGAATCCTGTGTTGTGGACTCTAATTGTAAAACAACTACATTTTCATAAAATTGTTTAAAATCCTGTGTCTGGTGGTCTATTTTCATATGTAGGGATATGTCTTTGTGGAAATTCTGAGCAACAACCTTCACAATAGTTTTGGGGTGTCTCCTAATTCTTGATATTCAGAGTATCTCCCCAGAGCACTGCTTCCTCTTTGGTACATGTTACTTCTCTCGCACATCACTCTTTTGTGCTGATTTTCTACCAAGGTATTTCCAATCTTTTCTGAGAGTGGGACATAAGAAGTACCCTTTGTAGGAAGGATATGCAGTTCAGTTGTAAACTACTTGTCCATCATGATTGAGACCCTGGGGGCTGGGGATATAGCCCAGTGACATAGCACTTGCCTGGCAAGCATGAGGTTGTGAGTTCAATTCCCAATACCAAAAAAAGAAAAAAGAAAGAGAGAGAGAAAAAAAAAAAAGGAAATAAACAGCCCTTGTTAATCTTACCATTTCCATCTCTTTGGAAGTTTCTTCCCTAAAATAGTCCTCAAATTCTGATCCTTTGGTTACTGGTTGTAGCTCCAATTCTGAAGTTAAACAGAAAGAAAAACAGGGATTTGGAGAAATAAATGGTACATACAAGGAGTTAAAAGTGATAAGGGTCATTTGTCCTTGTTTTCAAATTAAATGTGGTAAGAAAATAAAAATACAGAGATCTTTGAGGATTTTGGTATGTTAAAAAGTTGGCACTAGGGGTAGGTTGCAGCTCAGTAGAGAGCCCTTGCCTAGTGTTAAATGAAGGCCTAGGTTTGATCCTAGCACAGGGAAAAAAATAAAGACAATAATAAGAATGCAAGATCAACATTTTAGCTTATTACAAATTGATTTTAAGAGAATTATAGTAAAGATTATCAGAAAAAGAAGGAAAGAAAGGTCTGGAAAAAGATCCTACACTGAAATAGTAAAGAAAGAACAGAACAGGTAGTTTTGTGAGACCCTAAGAATGTTTGAATAAAGAGAAAATAATACATTATGGGAATATATTATGCTCTAAAATCTAAGAAAAATGACTTCAATCTTCTGAAACAAAATGCATTTTTAAAATATTTCATTATACTTGCAAAACTATACTGAACTCATAAAACAGGGTTTGTATTCACAAATACTCACGTTGAAGAACTCCGGTTTCTGCTGTGTTTAGTTCTTCTTGTTTTAACCAAGAGATCAAACCAGGGATGAAGAACTGGTATCCTGCACAGGTGGAAAGATGCATGAATGGAAGGAGCTCATGCAAGGGATGGCAAGCCTTCCTATGACTATGGAATTAGAGCTCTAATAAAAGCAATGTAATTATTTCAAAGTGAGTAAAAATGTAAATGCCAGGGGCTGAGGTGCAGCACAGCAGTAGAATGCATACTTATCATGTGTGAGCCCTAGGTTCAATCATCAGCACCAAAAAAAAAAAAAAAAAAAGACAAACATGTATTCCCATTCCTGGGCCCCTAAAAACTAACTTACCTCTAATCCCTGAAAATCAAATGCAGGCTGCCATGCATATTACAAAACACTAAGATTTAAGTAGACAAATAAAGTATTAAAAAAAAAAAAAAGCTTGCTAGCCGGGCATGGTGGCACACACCTTTAATCCCAGCACTCAAGAGGCTGAGGTAGGAGGAGTACTGTGAGTTTGAGGCCAGCTTGAGCTACAATGTGAGTGCAAGGTCAGCCTGAACTACATAGTGCGACCCTGTCTCAAAAAACTAGGGCCGGGAGTTTGGCTCAGTGGCTTAAGCGCCTACCTGGTAGGTGTGACGTTGTGAGTTCGATCCCTGGTACCACCAAAAAAAAAAAAAAAAAAAAATTGCTTGCTGTCATGGGGAGATAACACTCCCACTGATTCTTGAACCTTAGAATGTGTTAGACTAATCTGAACAGATGACTGAGCCTCAACCCTAGAATTTCCAAATGAGCATGTCAAAGGTGGAGAAGGAAAATGTACATTCCTAACAGGTGAAAGCTCATGTTGTCAATGACATTTTAAAAGTCATCATGGTAGCTGAGCATGGTGGTACACACCTGTAATCTCAACTCTCTGGGAAGCTGAGCTAGGAGGATGGTAAATTCCAGTTAGAAAACTAGCCAGCCTGGGCAACTTAGCGAGACTGTCTCAAAATAAAAAATAAACAAGGGCTGGGCATGTAGCTCAGTGTAAAGGCCTTGGGTTCCATTCCCAGCTAGCAAAATAATAATAATGAATTAATTTAAAAATAGTAACCACATTAGATTAAAATGTAGGCCAGGAATATAGCTCAGTGGCACAGTGCCTGTCTGGCAAGCATGAGGTCGTGAGTTCGATCCCTGGTACAAAAAAAAAATAATAATAATATGGCACAGACTATAGCTCTGTTACTTCCCACTGTACTCAGAATTGGTATGACCAGTTGTACAACACAGTAATAAGCATGTATTTGTTCCATAGTGAGCCACAAGCAACACTGGTATCTTACCCACTGAGGACAGGTTCTCATAGTTTTCCAGCATCACTTCTCTGTATAAGTTTCTCTGAGTTGTATCCAGTAAAGTCCACTCCTCTTGGGTGAACTCCAGAGCCACATCATCAAAGGTCACTGAGTCCTAAACCATTATACACATAGTGGTTTGAGCCCAATTAGCAGTTCTGCCAATGTTTACTGGAGAGTTAGGAATAGGAGCTAATGCCTATACATGGTTCTGAGTTCTCCCACAGTCGATTACCAAGATTTAATGACCCTAGGACTCTTGTCTGTCTCCAGGCTCACTCACTGTTGAAATTCCTATCCTTTAACATCAGTTCATAAACATGAATTCATTGTTGCACAACCCAGCTAGGAGCTTCTTGTTCTACTTGTCTCCACTGCAGCATACTCCTGAGCATGCTGCAAACAACTAATAAATGCCCATGAATAAATTCTGCAAGAAAAGGACGCTTTCATCTACCTTACCATCTGTCAGAGCACTTGGCACGTAGCACTCAACATGTAGTTGGCACCATGTAGCTCAAGATTAATTATTAGGGGTAGGGATGTGGCTTAGTGGTAGAGTGGGTTCCTAGAGTGGCTGAGGCCTCACTCCACCACTCCCATCAAAAAAAGGTCTAATTTAATGATTTTAAAGGTAATACTTCGCCAATATAAGACTCCATTCTATGGGGAGATCCAAGTGGGGAATCACACCTTGCATGATTCCTTTAAAAAGCTCTGGAAAGCAGGGTGTGGTGGCAAATATCTGTAATCCCAGCACTCGGGAGGCTGAGATAGGAAGATCCCTGCAAATTCAAGGCCAGCCTGGACTACAAAGTGAGTTCAAGGCCAGCCTGAACCACATAGTGAAACCCTGCCTCAAAAAAAGCTCTAGGGAGACAAGCATGTCTAGGGGAAATGTGTCCAGTTGGTGGAAGATTTCCGCTTTGTAGAAGGATATCCTTTCTTTTTACCTGATAACAATCTGCCTGGTAACAGTCAGCCACCACATTTTCTACCTTTGTCTCGTTTTCATAAAAGCAGATTGGTTTGGTGTAGAGGAGGCCTGGTGGAAAAGAAAGAAGGTATCAGAACTCAGAGTTGCCCATAAATCCTGCATTCACAGGTCAAGAAGTCATCTCATCCAAGTTTGAAATTTCCCGGTAATATTGTACACTCAAGAAAACTCAAACAAATACATACTACTGCAATAAAATGTGATAGTAATCATATTTTGTTTGTTTTGCTAATACTAGGGATTGGACCAAGGGTCTCAGACCTGCTTGGCAATTGCTCTACCATTGAACCATATCCCCAGCCCTCTTTTTTTCTTTTTTTTCTTTTCTTCTTTCTTTCTTTCTTTCTTTCTTTCTTTCTTTCTTTCTTTCTTCCTTCCTTCCTTCCTTCCTTCCTTCCTTTCTTCCTTCCTTCCTTCCTGTGGATTTATTTTAAGCTAGAGATGTAGTTCAGTGGGAGAGTGCTTGCCTACTGACTTGACTTCATGTATGGTAATCAGTCAAACCCATGTGTAACTTTTTTTTTAAATTCAATTTTATTTTGAGTCAGAGTCTTGCTAAGTTTCCCAGGCTGGCCTCAAACTCTTGATCCTGCCTCAGCTTCCTGAGTAGCTCTGATTAGAAGTGTTTGACACCAAGCCCAGCACAATAGTCATGTTTAGAGTCTAGAGCCAGAGGGGGTAGATTGTAAGCCATGCTGCCCAGTGGGGAAGAGTAATAGTCTCATTCTACAGGTAAGGGAAGTTAAATCCTGAAAAATAGGACTCTATCTGCCCATGGTGATAAGAACTCAGGAAGACTATGCAGCCCCTCCCACAGGGGGCCAAGCTATAAAATTCTGTGTTTGAAATGAGCCATGAGCATGGCTGCTAAGGTCCTGCCTTTGGTCTCTGTTGTTCAGGGGAGATCTAAACCAGAGTCTCTGAAAAAGAGCACCAAGGAGGACTCACCTTCAGACAAATCAACAGCTGCCATTCTGTGGCTCTGGCGCTGGAATGTACCTGAATACTCCTTTTCTTAATGCCAAAACCACTTCCAAGCAGCTTATGAATCCAAGCAGAGAGAGGCGATCTCCATTCCTCTTCATCCGGGGTTGTATGGGGTCCTGTTGGTATCAATCATCAAGTGAAGACTGAACATCAGTCATCAACTCAAACATTATGCATTAGTGCTGTCTCCCTGCAGATAATACACGTGAAACCCTCTAAAAATGGTCCACTTAAGCATCAATAGTGTTCTGAACACCAAGCAACATTTACTGAGGATCTGAGGCTGCTCTAGTGCCTTTTCATATATCAGGTCATATAATCATCACCACTATCCTATGCAATGGATAGTGTGAGCCATACTTAATACTGAAGGAAACCTACATTCGGACACCAATACTGAACAGTCAAGGATTGTCCAGTTGGGAAGTGATGAACCAGGATGTGGGTGAAGTTAATTTTGCCCTGGAAGCCTGACCTCCTATGATTGTTTTACTCCCTCAAAAGAACAGACATTCTGGAACTGCACAGCGCAATTCAGTAGTCACTAGTGCCAAGAGTTACTGATCACTTCATATGGACATAGTATGACTGAAGAAGTTTTTGCTTCACCTTGATAAATTCAAGTTGAAATATAAAAACAAACATGATTCTATTATCAGAAAACTTTTAAGTACATTTGGAATAACATGGATATATGAACCTCTATGTGTGTGTGTGTGTGTGTGTGTGTGTATACACTGGGGATGAAACCCAAGGTTTCCTACATGCTAAGTATGCACTCTACTGCTAAGTGACATGCTCAGTCCTTTCTAAAAAATGTTTTATTTTTATTTATTTATTTATTTTAAGACAGGCTCTTACTAAGTTGCCCAGATTGGCCTCAAACTTATGATCCTCCTGCCTCAGCCTCCCAAGTGATAGAATGACAGGCACACAACACCACATGTGCAGAAACTAAAATCTTCAAATATGCTAACTTGCATCTCAATTCAAGATCTAAGAATCTAGGGCTGAGGCTGTAGGTCAGTGGGGCACTTGCCTCACATGCTCAAGGCTCTGGGTTCAGTCCCCAGCACCACACACACACAAAATCAAAGAACCTACGACCAGGAACAGTGACATACAATTATAATCCCAAACTGGGCAACATAATAAGTCCCTGTCTCAAAACATGCTTTAAAAGGGCTTGGGGTTGGATGTGGTAGAACAAGCTTGTAATCCCAGCACTCAGGAGGCTGAGACAGGAAGATCACTATGAGTTTGAGGCCAGGCTGGGCTACATAGTGAGTTTAAGGCCAGCCGGAACTACACAGTGAGACCCTATCTCAAAAAACGAAACAAACAGCAACAACAAAAACAGGGGCTTGGGATGTAGCTTAGTGGTAAAGTGCCCCTGGGTTTGACCCCCAACGCCACACAAAACAAAATAAAAACAAAGAACCTAGACCTGGGGACATAGATTTGTGATAGAGCACATACATGAGGCATTGGATTTCACCCCAACACCACAACCACAACAACAATAAAAAAATTGAAAAACCAAAGAGCTTCTATGACAGCCCTGAAGGAAATATTTTTTATAACCACAGGTTATTGTTGATGAAAACCAAACACAAAACTTTAAGTGAACAGCTTTAATTACAACCATGGTCTGAGGCTGAGGCAGGAACATTACAAGTCTGAGGCCACTCTGGACTACAGAGTGAGACCGTATTTTTTTTTTTTTTCTTTTTTTGGTACCGGGGATCGAACTCATAACCCTGCACTTGCCAAGCAGGCACCTGTGCCACTGAGCTAAATCCCTAGCCTCAGAGTGAGACCACGTCGAAAGAAAGAGAGAGAGAGACAGAGAGAGAGAGTGAAAGAGAGACACCAGTCATGGTGATGTGACATCAATCGGTATGTTGTAAATGGGAGAGGAAGCCTCCTTTACGTGATCCTTCAGGATTTCTCTGACATGGCCAAGGACCTCACAGAGGCATTTTACGTTACCCATAGGTCCTGGAGACGAAGGCATAGCATGTCATGTAGGACACTACAGGGTGAAGCAGGCTATACCAAGCAGATAGGCAGCCAAGATCCATGGAGGACTTCACTGGGTCTTAGGCAAGGCATATAAGCAGAATTCTTCAAGGGACTCTACTTGTGCCTTTGAATGTCAATCAGCCATAGTCAGGGGATGCCAATGAGGAGAATTTATGGCAGAGACCAGGATTATCACACTGGTGCACCCAGTCACTTCAGCTGAGTGACACACAGGCACCAGGAAAACAGGAAATTCTAAAATTTCTTATATACCAGAATACATGCATCTGTAATCCCAGCTACAGGGAGACTAAGGCAAGAAGATAGCTAGTTCAAGGCCAGCTCGGGTAACACGCCAAGATTCTGTCTCAAAAATAAATAAATAAATAAATAGGAACCAAGCCTGGTGGCACAGCCTATAATCCCAGCATTCTGGAGGCTCAGACAGGAGGATCACAAGTCTAAGCCCAGTCTGCACAAATGTGTAGCTTAGCAAGACTCTGTCTCAAAATGAAAAATAAAAACAAGGGTTGGGGATGTAGCTCAGTATGAAGGCCTTGGGTTCAATCCTCTAGTACAGTGGTGGCAAACCTATGGCACATGTGCCACAGTGGGCTGCTTGTTATCAATATAAGCTCTAAAAGCTGTGACATCAATGCTCTAGTACTGATGATAGATAGGTAGATAGATAGACAGACAGAGTTCAATGGTAGAGTACTTGCCTAACATACATAACGTTGTATATTCAATCCCTAGCATGGCAAAATAATAATAGGGCCAGATATATAGCTCAGTGGCACAGATGCCTGCCTGGCAAGTGTGAGGTCATGAGTTTGATTCTCAGTACCAAAAATAAATAAATAAAAATTTAAAAAACAATAACAGCAAACGAAATCAACAATAAAAATCAGGAAAAAATGAGAATGTGACACGTGTAATGAGGGCAGCTAGTTGGACCCAGACAAAAGGGTTGCAATCTTAAAACCCCAGGACAATCCGAGGCTTCTTTAATGGAAATATTTTACCATTTGATTTCTCAGAAGAGTAACCTTGGTCTGCTTGAGGATCCTTTGGTCATCTCACTTGAGGCAGATACCTAGGAAAGGCAAGCTTATTTTTCTGAAGACCTGCCAAAACGATTTGCTGTTGTCACCAGAGTCACAACTAAAGCAAACCCTAAGGAAACAAGAACACTGTACCATGTAACGTAAGAACTAATACTTCACACAATAAAATGATCCGACTCTAGTAACACACAGCAGAAAATCCTGCCCAACTGTATGGACTGCGTCATAAGGGTATTAGACTAAGCCCAGTAGCAGGTAACCTTATATTGAGCCAAATTCATTGATCAAACCACTTACTAGATATTCTACTTTTCACACAAGCTCACCAAGTTGGACTCAGTGGTGACCTCCAAGTAAGTGCCTGATGTGGCAGAGCTTCCTCAGCAACCAAGTAGGAAACCTTAGTGATTAGGAATGTGGATTTATCATTTATGATCTCTCCATGCCCCCTTCATCAACATATGCTAAAGACCTAGAAGTCACTCTGTTGATGAAGGTATTTAGAGTTAGGTAAGTGAGAGAAACTTTCCATTCTTGAAAAGCTCTGTAGTTTTTCTCCTTCACTGACCAGCTATGAGTATAGGGATGAATTCTCAGATTCATAGGGATGAATTCTCTGATTAATGGGGGAAAAGAGAACCCACAGCATCAAAGTGGGAAACATTCACCCTTTGAAAAAGTAGTGGGATCCTATAAACTGTCATGGGCAGGTAGGATATACCATTAATCAGAATGGCCTGTCTGGAGTTAGGTGTGGTGATGCATAGCTGTAATCCCAGAACTCAGGAGACTGAGCCAGGAGGGTTTTAAATTCGAGGCCAGTCTTGGCTATACAGCAAGTGCTTGTTTCATGCCCTCCCCGCACCGAAAATGAGTTGTCCTGCGCAGACCATCAGTGGTGGCCACGTTAGCATGAAATCCTCAAGAATGAAATAAATACATTGCATAATAGAGCAGAGATCAACAAATCCTTCAGTAAAGGATCTTATACTCAATTTTGGGCATGTGGGCCACATCATCTCTGTTACTAGCCAACTCTTCCCTTGTAGTTTGAAATAAACCATAAACTATATACCAACAAATGATATATACAAACAAATAAGTGCCTAGGTATCAGTAAAACTTTATTTAGGAAACAAACGGAGAACCAAACTCAGTCCAGAGGCTGATGTGTTAATCTGTGTACTAGAATATTTCTTGGGCTATGTAACAAAAAGTCTCAAGTCTGATAGCCAAAAGCTTCCTTGATTCATACATTTCTATACCTAGAGTCACAGCATTTTTTATACCTAGATAATTCACAAACCTAGAGGCCTAAGCCGGGCGTGGTGGCGCACGCCTTTAATCCCAGCACTTGGGAGGCTGAGGTAGGTGGAGTGTTGTGAGTTCGAGGCCCGCTTGGGCTACAACGCGAGCGCAAGGCTGGCCTGAGCTACATAGTGCGACCCTGCCTCAAAAAACCAGGGCCGGGAGTTTGGCTCAGTGGCTTAAGCACCTGCCCTGGCAGGTGTGAGGCTATGAGTTTGATCCCTGGTGCCGCAAAAACAAAAAAACAAAACAAAAAAGAAAACCTAGAGGCCTATATCAAGAGAAAGACCTTAGGGCTGGGAGTTTGGCTCAGTGGCTTAAGCGCCTGTCTGCTGGTGTGAGGCTGTGAGTTCAATCCCCGATGTCGCAAAAAAAAAAAAAGAGAAAGACCTTGTACCATCAACATAATCTATATTATATATTTGTCTTTGTGCTTTCCCCAATGGAACCACAGTTAATTATTTGAATGACTACATATCAGCAAAAGAAAATATACCCAAAGTGACCCCAAGGTGACATTATGTCTTGGGGTCTCAGAATAAAATTATGAGCTAGGCATGGTGGCACATTCCTGTAATCCCAGCTCCCTGAGAGTCTCAGGCAGGAAGATTAAAAATTCAAGCTCAAACTGGGCATGGTGGTGCTCACCTTTAATCCCAGCACTCGGGAGGCCGAGGTAGGTCAAGCGTTCTGAGTTCAAGGCCGGCTTGGGCTACAACATGAGCACAAGGCTGGCCCGAGCTACATAGTGTGACCCTGTCTAAAAAAACTAGGGCTGGGAGTTTGGTTCAGTGGCTTAAGCACCTGCCTGACAGGCGTGAGGTTGTGAGTTCGATCCCCGGTGCCACAAAAGAAAAAAAAAAAAGAAAATTTCAAGCCCAGCCTAGGCAATGTATTGACTTAGCAAAACCCCTGTCTCAAACTAAAAAAGTTTTTTAAAAGGAGTGAGGATGTAGCTCACTGTGAAGGCCCTAGATTCAATGCCTAGTACTGCAAGAAAGCACCACTATGGGCCACCACGAGTGAAAATAGAAGCTATGGTCATCAGGTGATATAGTGTATCTTAACACAACTGAATTTGTAGAGGACTCATTTGAACCACAGACCCAAATCACAGTTATTTCCCCAGTTGCCAAATGTATAAATGGGATATAGAACTCTTGGGAACTGCCAGCATACCTCAAATTGGTTATCTGACCAACAAGGTGAGGGCCATTAGGGTGGTAGAAGCTAATGGAAGTGCTAGGAATTCCCCAACTCCTAAAACAATCAAATATGAGTAGTACAATATTCATAGGGGAACTGCAGAGTAATGGCACTATAAAAGTACTAAAAGGACCATGGGTCCTGAGGCTTAATACATCCCTAGGAAAAATATTACTTTTAGCTTGTACAGACAAGATGTGGATCTTGGAGAAAGACTAGACTATTGTAAATTTAATCCCAGGCAATCATTCCAATTGTAGCTGCTGCTCTAAATGTCTTCACTGAAACAAATAAGCACAACAGTTGGCACTTGGAATGCAGCTACCAATAAAGATGAAGATAATGGCCTAATCTCCACACTATTCTGAAAAAGACCCCAGGATCCTTCATGCCATTGCTGCCAGATGATATCAATTCTCCTGTCCAATGCCTAAATGAGGTCAGAAGTCTTGAGAGTCCAAAAACATCATATTGGATAATACTGTGCAGACTGGATTCACTGACCAATAAATAACCAATAGTTTAAAGACCTTTATAACACATACAAAATGTTGTTACTGTTTCAGGAATCAGTCAACTTAAAGACGTTTCTGGGAGTTCAGGGTCTATATAGTGTCTACACAATCCCTACAAGTGTTCATTTTAGGTTCCTGCTCCTTACATCGACTGTCCCAAAAATGAGGCACAATATTTGGTAGCTCCCTTAGACTTTAGAGGAAATATATACTATTTTTTTCCATCTCATATCATGCTTTATGCAGTGTACAGACCACTTTTTCTTTATCCAGGAGCTCTTTGGAAGTTACGGCATATATTAACCTTAGGAAGCTTTGTTTCCTATACCACACTTGCATTTCCAAAATTTCACTTTAATTTGTAATATTTCTCTTCATAAATACTTCATAGGGCTGGATCAAGGCTCCATGGTAGAACACTTGCTAAGCATGTACAAGGTCTTTGACACCCAACACACACACACACACACACAACTTTATGGCCAAGTGTGTAGTGCCTGCATGTAATCCCAGTTATTACGGAGGCTGAGGCAGGGGGATTGCAAGTTCAGTGCCAACCCTGTCTCAATATAACACAAAAAGGGCTGGCTGGGGTATAGCTTAGTGTTCCTTGAGCTCAATTCTCAGTACCACAAAAAGCAAAACAAAACACAAATTTTAAAAACTTTATTTTTTTTTCACGTCAGACAGGTAATGTGCCAACGTTGTAACAAAGTTTGAGGGAGGCATATCTTATGCACATGGCACGAACACAAAATCATCATGCTCATGAACCGAAGGATCTAAAAAAAAATAAAAAAATAAATTTAAAAAACCTTTATAGAAATTTTAAGAACTAAATTATACTTTTTTATTTTATGGGCTTGAATTGAGAAGCATCTTCCTGGGCTGGGGATGTGGCTCAATGGTAGAGCTCTTGCCCTGAATGCACAAGGCCCTGGGTTTGATCCCCAGCACTGCAAAAAAAATAAAAATAAAAATAAAATAAAATAAAATAAAATAAAATAAAAAAAAGAGAGAGAGAGAGAAAAGCAGCGTACTAGTTGGGTTTAATGCATGCCTATAATTCCATCACTCTGGGAGGCTGAAGCAGAAGGTTCACAAGTTTGAGTCCAGCCTGGGAAACTTATTGTCTTAAAAAAAAAAGTCATGTTTCCTTGCATTCATTCATGATTGACTTAACATAATAGTTGTTGAATAATAGACAATCAAAAGCTGAGAACAAAGCCAGGCATGGTGGCATGCCAACCTTCAGCACGGTAAAAGCAAACGACAAACAAAATAAAAACCCAGGACTTGGGAGGCTGCGGCAGGAGGTTTGCAACTGTGGGGCCAACCTAGGCAGCACAGCAAGTTCAAGGCTAGTCTAGAGTCTATAATGAGACCCTGTTGCAAACAAAACAGGGGTATGGTTATTTTGTTTTTTATTTTTATTTTTTTGGTAATAGGGATCAAACTTACAACCTCATGCTTGCCAGGCAGGTTCTTATGCCACTGAGCTAAATCCCTGACCCTGCTGCAAACAAAACAAGACAAAACAAAACAAAACAATGGAGTAAAAAACTGTCCCAAGTCACAAGGTTGCACCAACAAGAGGCATGATTTTTTTTCTTAGAAGTGTGAATTTTCGCTCAGCAGCATAAGTACCTGCCTGGTAAGCACAAGGTCCTGAGTTCAATTCCTGGTACCAAAAAGAAGTGTAAATTTTCTCTAGGATTATTCCAAATGAGCATGAGTTATAGTGAATAACATTCGTAACCTATGAATAACATCAGAGAATCATCTGATGACTTTTCACAATCAAACATCAGTAAGAGGGCTAAGAAATGGTGAGGGAGAAACAGGAGGCAAAATTGGGCTACATTACAACAGAGATGGAAGTGTTGCTCAGCAGTACAGCTCATGCCTGCCATACATGAGGCTGTAGGTTTAATACTCAGCACCACACACATACTCCAGAGCTCACGATAAATATGTCTGGTACTATCAATCATTAAAACATTCAACTGTTCCCCATGAGTTATGTACAGAATTGAAGTTACATTTAAAAATTGAGTTGGACTATGGATGTAGTTCAGTGGTTCCAATCCTCCCGCCTCAGCCTCTCAGAGTGCTGGAATGACAGGCATGCACCACCATGTCCAACTACTATTCTGCTTTTGAGAAACAGGTTAGCCCTGACACATGGTACAGACTGAACAACTGTGGGACATCAAGTGATCAAATGTCCTGAGTTTCCCAAAATAAACTGAAAGTTATGTGAATCTCCAAGCCATACGTTTGGGCGACAGTATCTACCATCAAATGGAAACAGCATATAAAACAGTGAGCTTGACATTTCTAGTGAGCACAGACATGACTCTTTCCCTGTCCTCCTGCTTCTCTCTCTCTCTCTCCCTCCCTCCCTCCTTCCCTCTCCCAGCTTCCCTCTTCTCTCTCTTTTGTTTCTTTCTTTTAGTACTGGGAATTGAACCCAATAAGTGCTGAACTACAGTTCCACCCTTTTGTAACTATTTGACAGGGTCTCACTAGTTTGCCAGACTGGCCTTCAACTTGCTCCTTTGGCCTCCCAAGTGCGGGGATTACAGGTATCTGCCACCACACCCAGCTGAAAAGATTTTTTAAACACTTACATCAGCTGCACATCTTATCTTATTCGACCCCTGCCTTTGGCTTCCTTTCACCCTAAGGACTAACATAAAACCTCCTTATAGATGGGACTTCATGATATGCAAATACCACCTGAAAGTAAAGAGCTGAAGAGCTACAGTCCTGCTGAGCCACATTACAGGATTGCACTGAAGGAAAATTTCCCAGGGGCAGACCCTCCAGTGGTATTTATACAGAGCCACATAGCTGTTCTCTGGCTTCAAGAACACATACACTGATTCGTGAATGCTTCCAGTGACTAGCTGCATGGTCAACATGTGGAAAAACAAGGATGGTAACAAAGACATCTGTAAATCACATTATGATGACCTCTGAAAGCATGCAGGCTGTGAGGTATCTGTGACCTATGTGAATGCCCACCAAAAAGAATACACTAGAAATAAGATCACTGGGCTGAGGGTGTCACTCACCAATAAAGGCTTGCCTAGTAGGCGTGAGTTCCATTCCCAGCATGTAATGCAAGAGGAAGGAAAGAAGAAAGGAGGGGGTAAGAGGGAAAGAGGGAGGGAAAGGAAGAAAGGAGACCATTAACCATCATATGGGCAAAATTAGTGTGTCCATGCCTGGACCACTCCCTCCAGCAAACCAGTCAGGAGCTTCACTAGTGCTCTCATTATGAGTTGGTTACACTGAGTCTCTATTTGGAGGGTTTTAAAGCATGTAGATAGCTAAAGTTTATGCTCACTGGAATATACAACAGGTTCTGGATATGGATTTTCCTTTCTCTTAATAATGACTCTGAGAGTGCTACCACCTGTGCAGTCACAAAAATGCTTCATCTATCATCGTGGCATTCACACAGTACTATTTCTCCTTCCTTCCTTCTTTCCTTTCTTCCTTCCTTCTTTCCTCATACCTTCTTTCCTTCCTCCCTCCCTCCTTCTATTTTTTTTTTTTTTTTTGGTGTTAGTACAGATTGAACCCAGAGCCTCATGCATGGTAGCAAGTACTCTATCACTGAACTACCTCCCCAGCCCCACAAAGTATTACTCCTAATCAAGAAACCCACTTCAGTCAGGTACGATGGCACATGCCTGTAAGTCCAGCTACTCAAGAGGCTGAGGCAGAAGGATCACAAGTTTGAGGCCAGCCTGGGCAACTTAGTGAGGTTCTAACTCAAAATAAAAAGTAAAAAGGGCTGGGGGAGTGTGGCTCTGTTGAAGAGCATTTGCCTAGCAAGCATTAGGTCCCAGGTTCAATCCATACTAGAAAAGAAAGAAGGAAGGAAGGGAGGGAAGGAACCCACTCTAATGCAAAGGCATTGTAGCCAGGCATGGTGGTGCATGCCTTTAATCCCAGCACTCAGGAAGCTGAAGTAGGAGGATTGTTGTGGGTTTGAGACCAGCCTGGGCTACCAAGTGAGTTCAAGGCCAGCCTGAACTGCATAGTGAGACGCTGTCTCAAAAAATAGAGCTGAGGATTTAGCTCAGTGGCTGAAGTGCCTGCTTGGCAAGTGCAAGGTTGTGAGTGTGATCCCCAGCACACACACACACACACACACACACACACACACACACAAAACGCATTGTAACACATTCCTGTGATCATCTGGTCTCGTTAGATATGCTGTCACTCAGGAGCAACTGATCTCCATGAAAGGTTGACTGTCCTGATGCAAATGTACAGGGTTTCAAGTAGAGTGCAGCAGCAGAACACCTGTAGCATGCACAAGGCCCTGGGTTCCATCTCCAGCATGGAGCCCTCACTTGTGAGGCCAGTGGGAGACAGACCTCAGAATGGATGAGACTCTGTCTCACAGGACACATAGCAGTTTTCCCTCAGTATCCATGGATGATTGGTTCCAGGACCTGATGCACATATGCAAATCCATAGAAGCTTAAATCCCTTATATAAAACCATGCAGTATTTGCTCATCACTTATGCACATCCTGCCAATATTTTAATCATTTTTTTCTTTCTGCCTTTTTCTTTTTTTTTGACACAAGGTTTCACTGTGTAACCTAAACTGGCCTTGAACTTACTATATAGCCCAGGTTGGCCTCAAATTCTTAGTGATCCCCATGCCTCAGCCTCTCAAGTGCTAGGATTATAGTCTTGTGTCACCACCACACCCAGCTTTTAATTACTGTGTCTCTGAATGACTTAATGCCTAACACAACATAAATGCCTTGTAAATGCTTGTGAGACTGCATTGTTCAGGAAATAATGACAAGAAAAAATGTCTGCCCATGCCTAGTGCAGATGGGATCACCACCGCCCTTACTATCTAGTGCATGTCAGCAGAAATGTAACACTTTCTTCCAAATGGTGGCTGGCTAAGTCCCTGGCTGTAGAACCTGCAGAAGGCAAGCATATCTGCTATGAATCATGGAGCTTCCCGCTGCACTGCCTCCTCACAGCCAGAACATGACTAGAGCAATGCATGAGTGAATGTGGAACTGGCTCCACGAACAGAATTTGTTTTACTTTTTTGCAGTGTTGACTTTTTTTGTTTGTTTGTTTTTTCACTACTGAGGATTGAACCAAGGACCTCACATATGCTAGGGAAGTGCTCTATCACCGAGCTACATCCCCAACTGTTTCGCAGTGTTAGGAACTAAAGCCAGGGTTTCACATATATCAGGCAAGTGCTCTACCATCAAGCAACAACCCCAGCCTCACAGACAGAATCTCTGCCCTCAGTTCTAGGAACTTAATTTCTAATAGGGACTGCTTTCCTCAGGAAACACTGGAAATGAAATTGCCACCTGGTCATTGCAGGCTTCATATATCACCAAATCCCTACACCCAGAGGCAAAACAAAGGGAGGTTAATCTCCTGGCCACAGCGACTGATCCCAAGTACCAAAGAGAAACTGGGGTATGGCTATACAATTAGGGCAGGTCTAGAGCCTTAAATACTTCTGTGTTACAAAGAAAAGGTAAATGGGAACTTTCAACTGAAAAAACAGAGGAATGAAAGAGTTAGGCCCTCTGGGAATGAAAGTTTGGGTTATTCCACCAGGTACAGAACCCAGAACAGGTAAATGTTCTGGCTAAAGGGAAGGGAAATACAGAATCGGCGGTTGAAGTAACCATAGATATCAAGCATAAACTTGTGATCAAGCACAGAAACAAATGCAGTAGTAGTTTTGTGTGTTTTCTCTTTGCTTGCATTACGTACTTGCTTTTATGCATGTGTTTGCATAAACCAGTCAATCACTTCAAGCTTCTCTACATTTGTATTACGTATAAGTACTAAAGGTTGAGTTTAGCTGGCTATGGTGGCACACACCCGTAATCCCAGCACTTGGGAGGCTGAGGCAGGAGGATCAAAGTGAGTTTGAGGCCAGCCTGGGTTATGTAAATAAGTTCAAGGCCAGCCTGAATTGCAAAGTGAGATCTTCTCTCAAAATAAATAAATAAAGGTTGAGTTTATACCTCTGTGTGTGTGTGTGTGTACATGCAGTGCTGGGAATTGAACCCAGAGCTTTTGCACTGACCTATATCCTAGGTTTTATCTTGAGAAAGTTCTCCCTAAGTAGCAAAGTTACCCAGGCTGAGCTCAAACTTGTGACCCTCCAGTCTTAGCCTCCTAAAAGGCTAGGATTATAGGCAAGCACAACAGCTGGCTATTTGGGGGTGGGGGACTTAGGGCCTCATTATGTTGCTCAGGCTAACCTTGGACTGTCTGTATAGCCCTTGCTGGCTTCGAATTTGAGATCTTCCTGCCTCAGCTTCCAGAGTGCTAGGATTACAGGTGTGCACCACTGCACTCAGCTATAATTTAGTCTTAAGGTAAGAACAGTCACTGACAACATGACTAAGTTGGAGGAGTAATTAGTATGGATTGTGATGGTGTTACACCTATTGAGACTACACAGCCTCTCACTTTAGGGAAGAATTAAAACTTTTATTTTCTTCCCTACAAACATAGACTTGTTTGATTACTGAAAGGGACTTAAAATATGTGTAGGAGGGTACATATGAGTATCTACCTGTGCCAGTGGGCTGTCTATTCATCTCAGGTCCAAATTCCCCTCCAACATTTGGTGTGGAATATGCTGGTTTCTTTAGTCATTTATTTTACCCTGAACCTCTTAAGTTTTGCCACAGGGGACAGAGAGATACTAAAGACAGACAGAAACTTCCATTGGATCCCACTGATGTTTGATGGGTCATTAGGATATGGTGAGAACATCTTACTATGCCATACCATGTGCCTAGGATATTCCACCCCAGGCAGCCTGAATCCCTGTCTGTCACCACCATCCTGTGGCCCTTTTAATGTGCATACCAGACACTCAAAGGAATCCAAGTAGCAGAAGCATGTCACCACATGCCTCCTCCTGCTGCTGCTGTTATTAGTGTTGCTGCCGCTGCCTCCTCCTCCTCCTCTTCTTCTTCCACTTCTTCCTCTTCTTCTTCTTCCTCCTTCTTCCAGTACTAGGAATTGAACCCCAGGCCTTGCACTCAGCTACATTCCCAGATTATTTTCTATTTTAAGACAAGGTCTTCCTAAGTCACTAAGTTGCCTAGGCTGGGCTCAAACTTAAAATTCTCTTGCCTCAGCCTCCCAGAGTGCTGGGATTACAAGTGTGCACCACCACACCACGCATGTGTATGTTTCATGTATAGTTTCCTGTGTCCCTCATTTTTTTTATTTAATTTTTATGTTTAGGAGTACATGTTTGCAGTATATAATGACTACCTTCATTGTGGGTAATTGGTTCATGGACATAATACCTTTTAGTTCTTTTTACATTCCTTTTCTTCCTGTGTCCCTCACGATCCAGTTGTGGTGCATTCTAGGAAGCAAGGTGTGTTTGACCCAATTGACACTGTGCGTCTGCCCACAGTAAGCCCAGGTCCTGTGCCCCTGTTCCCCATACCTTGGGCCTGGAGTTCTGCCCAATTCCTGGCATACCGGCCTCGCTTTAGGGGATCCATGCTGTGGAGTACTGCTCATACTCATCCAGTGACTAGCCCAGCTCAGGTTCAGAAGTTTCTCTTTCGTAAACTATACCTATACTGCGGACAGTACACCCTGAGGACCACCATGATCTCTGCTTTCTGGTATTCACATGATCTTGCATAACCCTCTCCTTTGGGGTATCCAAGACTTACGATTTCTTTTCAGTCAAGAGAATATGGTAAATATGAAGGATTCTGTAGATGTAATTAAGGCTTCAAATAAGTTGGTTTTGCATTAATCAGGTAGAAAGTTTGTTTGCTTGTCTGTCTGTCTGTTTGGTCACACTGGGAATTTGAACCCAGGGCCTTTACACCTGGTGGGCACTCTACCACTGAGCTGTCCCCGGTCAGTAGGTTTTGTTTTTCTCAGTTTTTGGTTTGTTTGTTTGTTTTGTTTTTTCAGTACTTGGGATTAAACACAGGGCCTTTGGCTCAACAGCATCCCCAGCCCTTTTTTTATTTTTTATTTTGAGACAAGGTCTCTCTAATTCGCTAAGGTTGTGCCTGAACTTGTGATTCTCCTGCCAAGTAACTGGGATTATAGATACGCATCGCCACACCCTACTCCAAATTTTTAAAGATCAGTTAGACCTTCTCTGAAGTACAGAGATTCTGGCAGTTGACTTATTGAAGGAAGGGACCAAGTGACAAAAATTACAGGTAGCCTCTGAGAGCTGAGGCAGCCTCCACTGATGAGTGACAAGTCCTGTAACTACAAAGAAATGAATTTTGCTAATGACCTAAGTATGGGGACAGACTCTTCCCTACCTAAGCCAGATGAAAACGAACCCTACAAAAACCCTGGCTGCACTCAGGTGATCCTGAGCAGAAAACCCACAAGATCCACAACTGATCTTGTGATCCAAAGTAACTATGAGATAAACCTGTGTTATTTTAAAGTGTGACACTTGGTAAAACTTGTTAGGCACCAATAGACAAATATACACATGTTTTCTAATCAAGTCTGAATCTGTCCCTTGGTTGAGGTAGGCATTCTTTTGTGTCTATCACCGTATATTCAAAATTATGTTAGCTATACCCAAGCGGACAGAATGCTTGCCCAGGAAGGATAAGGCCCTGCATTCTACCCTAGTGAAACAAACAAAATATATTAATGAGGTTCGTCCATACTGTGGCATCTATTATTAATGGATTCCTTCTACTTGCTATAGAGCAGTGATAGTGAACCTTTTTAGAGCTTTCAATGACACAAACAGCCTGTTGCTGCATGCATGCCACAGGTTTGTCATCAGTGCTATACAGGATTCCAATAATATAAGCATACCACAATTTATCTATTCTGTTGACCCACATTTGGCTGTTTCTAATTAAGGTAAGGACTATTTCAAGTAACAGTGATAAAACACCTTTCCTTTTTTTTTTTTTTAGGCTGGCCTTGAACTCACTGTGTAGCCCAGGTTGGCCTCCCAAGTACTGGCATTACAGTCATGTGTCAGCACGCCTGGCTCAATACCTTTACTTTTTATATTATCGCATACTGCACCCGTTAGTGTAATGTTATAGAGTAGTCATATGCACAAAGTTAGTAGTTATGGCCAACAGCTCAAATTCATGCTCCAGTAAACTCTGCTGCCAGCAGTATGTGTACACCCTTAGCAGCCTTATATTCAGGACCCTCACTTTATCTTTGGAAGCCTCTCATCAATTTTTTCTGTAAGTCCAGACAGCTTCAAACAGTCCCTTCAAAGCTCTTTGCCAGAGCACACTGGCAGCGGAGTGTCCTGGTCATTTACCTATGGAGTAATTCCAAACCCCTAGACATGTTAGTAGCTATAAGGAGCAGCACAGGACTGGTTACTCCTGGAACTAGAACTGGAACATTCCCTTAGGGAAATGGAGTCCTAGTTTGGATAGCAAGAACTCCAAGGTGGACTGAAAACCACTCAAAAGAGGCTTGGACTCTGTTTATGAACATAAACATTTCTAAGAGAAATAATATAGATGAATTTTCATGAAGAATTTATTTTTCAATGTTTAATTATTTTCATTAATTCCTTGAATTTCCTATTCATGAAAATAAAATATATTCATACCATCTCTCTTTGGCTAGGGGAAGGAGCAGTTACTAGGGATTAAATCCAGGGCCTTCACACTAAGTTACATCCCCAGCCCTTTTTTTATTGTGAGATGGGGGGGTCTCACTAAATTGCTGTTGCCTCAGCTGGGCTCCAATTTATACTACTCCTGCCTCAGCCTCCCACAGTGCTGGGATTACAGGTGTATGTCTCTGTGCCTGGTTGACTTTCTCTTATTTTCTCTCAGTTATATCACTTGACCAGCTGTCACTCATTCTCCTATCAGTTATATACTGAAGATCAGATATTTCTCCCAAAGAAAAACACTGCACTGTCAAACCTAGGGTTATCATTGATGCCCCGCCGTCTCAGGTAGAAATCTAATGTAAGCAATCAATACACACAAAAGCTTTCCTTACCTCCCATTCTCTTTTCTTTTAACATAGCGAATTCCTATGCTCTGTCTTTTGGTCTCAGCTTAAATAGAATGCATTTTTCTTACATTCACTGACTGCCATATACTAACAGAATATGTAATATTTTAGTTCTAAAACTTCGATCAATTTGTTATAATAGCTTATTTGCTATTAATCAGATGCTTACTCTCTCCACTAATTTATATAAGTTCTCCGAAAACAATGCTAAGTTGAATATTTTTCACTGTTCTTAATCAGCCATGGTTATTCATCACTACACAGGAAATACAAGTGATGGAAAAAACACCTAAATGCCACAAAACCATAAACACAAATATCAAAATGTGTGACTTTATTGAGGAACATCTGACTCTTCAAAAAGTCAATACAACAGAAAGGCAATGGTGACTGCTCCAGGTTCAAAGACCTTAAAGGACATTAAAAATTTTCAAAACAAGAACCTTGCAACAAACTAGGCTTGAAGAAATTCCAGCACTCAGGAGGCTGAAGCAGGAGGATCATGAGTTCAACGACAGCATGGTCTACATCACTGGTGCCAAACCTATGGCACTCATGCCACAGCTGGTTATCATCAAAAGCTCTAAACGGTAGTCACAAAGGCAAAAAAAAAAAAAAAAAAAAAAAAAAAAAAAAAAAAAAAAAAAAAAAAAAAAAAAAAAAAAAAAAAAAAAAAAAAAAAAAAAAAAAAAAAAAAAAAAAAAAAAAAAAAAAAAAAAAAAAAAAAAGAAAAGAAAGAAGCTGGGCATGGTGGCACACACCTGTAATCCCAGCACTTGGGAGGCTGAGGCAGGAGGATTGTTGCAAGTTCGAGACCAGCCTGGGCTACAAAGTGAGCTCAAGTCCAGCCTGAACTACATAGCGAGACCCTATCTCAAAAAGACCAAAACAAAACAAACAAACAACACACACACTGTACACACACACACACACACACACACACAAAAGAAGAAGAAAGAAAGAAAGAAAGGAAAGAAACACCCAAATTTGAAACGATATGTAAATTTTAGATTTTATACAAAGCACGCAGTACATAGTTTTGCTGTGTTTTGGTGATGCAGGGGATTGAACCCAGGGCCTCAAGCATGCTAAGCATGCTAAGCAACCACTCTACCACTCTACCAACCCTAATATTATTTGCTTGGTTGAAATATTAGTATTGTGGTTTTAGTGGGCCCATATCCTCATCTTTAGGTCATGCATTACCAATTGTGTAAATCATGCCTGAAATGTTCAGCTTGCTCTCAAATAGTTCATCATAAAATGCATTTTATTTAACTTTTAAAATTTTTATGAGTACATGTTTGCAGAACATAATGATAATGATTACATTCATCGCACGGAGTTGCTACGTAGGGGACATAATAAAATACATTTTTTTTTAGGAGAGACAGCAACTGGTTAATTCAGCAGTAGCCTAACAAAGCCTCCATGCTTAACTCCTGGAGGGCTGTTTTAAACGTGGGGGGGGGCGGGGTTACAGACCAACTTGCTTCAAATAAGAATACCTCAACTTTAACTGGGCGTGGCACAGGCCTATAATCCCAGCACTCAGAAAGGCTGAAGCAAGAAGATGGAAGTTGGAGCCCAGCCCCTGCAATTTAGGGGACCAAAAAAGTTAGTACTAGGGTTTGGGTTGTAGTTTAGTGATGGAGCGCGCTTGCTTTGCATACTTCCAGTCTCCTTAGTCTGTCTCCTCCCTCCTTCCGTCCCTCCCTTCTTGTTTTCCTTCAATAGTAAGACCCGTTTGGGGTTTACATACAGATGTGTGCACCTGAAGAATCTTGCAAGCGTTCTACATGAAATGTAGCCCCAGCATCTAGGAATGCATCTTTGCATCTTTATCTTTCTAGGGGAATACCATGTGTCTCCAATACGCGACGCATAAAGAAAGCGAAATTCTCAGATGAAACATTCGTTTGCATAAAAAAAAAAGTAATGAGCCCCCGCCCCGACCCATCTTTCACCCAGTGGTCACCTGGACGCACGGAAACCGTCTGGTCCCTGAAGCTGGAGGACGCAGTGTCTTAAATCAGCGTGATCCCAGAGGCTGGGGATAAAAATCCAGCAAGGTTACTGCGGAGGCTTTTGAAGAGGGGTGTGCACCGTGCATGCAAACCTGCAGGACAAGCGCGGACGACCCTGCCCGACCCGGCACCTGCAGGGGACGCACGGCCCAAGTGGCCTCTCGGACACGGTCACGCCGGGGGTCCCGGGGACGGGCGCGCCAGGCCTCTCGCATGAGGTCTTTCGGGGGCTTGGGCCTAACTCGCCCTTTCCCCATCCCCTTTTACCGCCGGTGCATCCCCTTCACCCTGCCTCACCGAAGCCGGGTCGAGACCGACCACCTCGGAGTAAGGTCTCGGGTGACCAGAGCCCAAAAAGAAGCGGGGGACCGCTGACGTTACTTCCGCTTCCGCTGGGGCATCAGCCACGTTGGACCCCTCCAGGGAGAGCAATTCCAGTTCCCGCCCTCGTGGGTGCAGGTGGACCCCATAATGGGCTCATTCAGGGGGAGCTGAGGTAGAAACAAGCCCTGCGGCAGAAACTCAGTTTTGAACCGCTTCTCTGAGCCGGCATAAGGGCAGGGCAAGGGGCGGAACCCAGAGCTGGGGGCGGAATCCACAGCCGAGGGCGGAGCCCGCAGCCAGGGGCGGAGTTGGAGGTGGGACCACGCCCCGCTCGCGGTGTGGCTGGAGAAACCAGAAAGGCAAGAGTGGGGGTGGGGAGGCACGCCTAGAATGCTCACAAAAGCCTTTATGCCTGCCTCTCCCCACGTTCCTAGTGCCCTGCAATGATTTGCCGTGCTCCTAAATCTGCCAATCCATGAAATGCCTGCCTCCTCCATCCCACCATTCCTGTCTTTAGACTGTTCTTTCGGCCCCTTTCTTCTTTATGTCTGTAGACACCATGCTGAGATTTTTTTCATCGTGGATTCTATTGTGTTGGCAGCATAACGATGTTTTTGTAAATCCTGAATTTTTTTCTTCTGCGGATGTGTAGTTTTCTTTGTTTTTGTCTGCAACTTCTGTCCTTTTTTATTCAAAGGAAATACAATTGATGTTCATAGCAAAAAAAAAAAAAAAATTCGAACAGCAGAAATGAGTATACGTGAAAAAGTCATCTCTCCAATTCCACTCCCAGGAGTTTCAGTCTAGAAATGTTCCGTCCATATTTAAACATATATATTTCTCATTTTAAAAACAGTATTAGTAAGAGGATCTTGAAATATACAGTGTGGAAGAGGAAAATGGGGATACAAAGAAAGAGGATAGTGAGAAGACAGGAGTCAGGAGAGTGGAAGGATGGATGAAAGAGAGGAAAGACAGACTGCACAAAAGGGTCTGCGGTTTTCTCTGCGCCCTCTCTTGCAGCCGTCCTTTATATGTCTGGGAATATTATGAACAGAAGAGGAAGAAATGGGAAGGACATAAAGGGTGAGGAGAGACCTAGCTGGGAAATGGGAGTGGTGAGCTACTAGGAATTTGAACGCCATGCGTATATTACTTGAATAAACTTCTTTGTATTGCTAAAAAAAGAAACGCATATGGTATCATATTATCGAATATGTAGTTTTCATTGCTTGGAACTTAACCAAACTAACTAAATAAAGCCTCCCCTTCTAAGTGGCAAATCAGCAGTGGTAACATTCTTGATTGTGTAGCAATGGTCCTAAAGGCTCTTTTCTCCGGGAATTATGTTCAAGGTCAGCCTGCGCAACTTGTCAAGAACCTGTATCTAAGATTTGTTTTTAAAGGGGGCAGGAGTTAGGGATATAGCTTAGCGGTAGAGCGCTGGCCTAGCAAGCCAAAGGCTGGGTGGGGTTGGGGTCTGAGTAAAACCTCCTTAAGCTTTAGATAATATACAGATTTCCTAGATGTTTTTCTTTTCTTTTACCCCTCTGAACTCTGTATTACCCTCCCTCCCGCATGCCTTGAGCATCCTGACCTACACTTCCAGCCCCATATTATTTTTGGGGGGGATTCAAACTCACAACCTTGTGCTTGCCAGGCAGGAGCTTTGGTGCTGAACTATATTCCAGGCCCCTCCCATATTACTTTTAAAAACATTTAAAGCACATGAGCGTTGGCATGTAGTATGGGATAGTGGATCCAGTTCTATTTTTCTCCAGAAAGATGACCAATAGTTGCTTATTTGTAAATCACCCTTGACCTGAAAGTCTAAAATTCTGTGTTGATTAAACAAAGAATTGTTATATGTACTTACAGATTTGAAAATTACATGTTGATTAAACAATTCATTTATATGTATTTGTATCTATTTCTAGACTGCCTGTACTAGTAATACATTTACTTATGTCAGTACCAAACCTTTTTTTGTTTGTTTTTCTTGTTTTATTTGCTTTTGTGGTGAGGAGGCTTGTAACCCAGGGCTTCTCATCTGCTAGGCAAACACTCCACACTGAACTAAACCCCCAATCCATTATCATACCTTTTAGAGTCAGTTAGTTTTAAGTTAAATTTTAATACTGAGCAATAAAAACATACCACTAGCTAGTATTTGTTACATATTACTGTTCTAGGTGCCTCAAGATAGGCATTCAAGCCTGGTGTGGTGGCTCACGCCTGTAATTCCAGCACTCGAGAGGCTGAGACAAGAGGATCATTGCAGGTTCGAGACCAGCCTGGGCCACAAAGTGAGCTCAAGGCCAGCCTGAACTGTATAATGAGACTCTGTCCCAAAAAGCCAAAAAAAAGCAAGCCAGGCGTGGTGGCTCACACCTTTAATCCCAGTACTCAGGAGGCTGAGGTAGGTGGAGTGTTGTGAGTTTGAAGCCCGCTTGGGCTACAACGCAAGCGCAAGGCCAGTCTAAGCTACATAGTGCAACCCTGCCTCAAAAAACCAGGGCCGGGAGTTTGGTTCAATGGCTTAAGCACCTACCTGGCAGGTGCAAAGTTGTGAGTTCGATCCCTGGTGCTGCAAAAAAAAAAAAAAAAGGATAGGCATTCAATATTTTTTATGTTCCCAGTGGTACAGGTAGTACCGTGATTTTCTCTTTTGTTTGCATTTATTTAAATATAATTTGTATTCCAAGACAGTCATGGTATTGCACGCCTGTAATTCCAGTACTTGTACTCGGGAGACTGAGGCAGGAGGATCACCATGAATTTGAGGCCATCCTGGGATACATAGTGAGTTCAAGGCCAGCCTGAACTACATAGGGAGATCTTGTCTCAAAAAAAAAAAAAATTGCATTCCGTAGAATACACCCAAGAAAAACCATACATGCAATGTTTGGCGGTGGAGGGGAATAATATTACAATTTTAGGACTATTTCTTGATCACTTTGGGTAAACAACATTGAACTTACTTTTGTGTGTGGTACTGAGGAATGAACTCAAGGCCTTTGTGCTAAGTTACATTCTCAGCCCTTTTTATTTTATTTTTAACTTTGTGACAGGGTCTCACTAAATTGCTAAATTGTCCAGGCTGGGCCAAATTTAAGATCCTCCTGCCTCATCTCCCAGAGTCCTGGGATTGCACTTCAGATTTGCCTTCTTTTATACATTTCATATAACTGAAATCATTTAATCTCTGCGAATACCTCTTTCATTTAGTATGTTTTCCAAAGCTCATTGGTGTTGTAGCCTCTATTATTCCATTTACTGCTGGATAATATTTCATTGCAGGTATCTACTATGTTTCATTATTTATTCATTAGTTGAACATTGGGTTCAACTTTTGGTGTTGAACAAAATGCTGTAAAATGATTATGCCGTGGCACACCTGTAATCCCAGCACTCAGGAGGCTGACGCAGGAGGACTGCTGTGAGTTTGAGACCAACCTGGGCTATGAAATGAGTTCAAGTCCAGTCTGAACTGCGTAGCAAAACCCCATCTTGAAGACACAAAAAAGAAAAAAGAAAAAAAGAGTAATTCTGCACCAGGCGTGATGATGAGCATCTGTAGTCCCAGTTACTTGGGAAGCTGAAGTAGGAGAATCCTGAAGTTGAGATCATCCTGGGCTACATAGACCCCATCTCAAGAAAACAAAATCAAAAAGAGTAATGCTTCTATGAAAATTCACATACATGTTTTTGTTGAGTAGAGCTTTTTACTTTATTGAGTATATACCTAGGAGTAGAATTGCTGGATCATATATTAACACTTCATAATTTGAAGGACTACCAAACTGCTTTCCAAAGTGGTTCTATCACTTTACACTCCCACCAGAAATCTGTGAGGATTCCAAGCCCTCCACATCCTTACTAATACCAGTAATAGTCTCCCTTTCTGATTTTATTCATCCTAAGACTGTGAAGTGATATGTGACCGTGATTTTTTTTTTCCGGCACTGGCAATTGAACTCATAACCTCGCGCCTGCCAGACAGTCGCTTAAGCCACTGAGCCAGGTTCCCAGCCCTAGTTCTTTTGAGGCAGGGTCGCTCTACGTAGCTCAAGCCGGTCTTGTGCTTGCGTTGTAGCCCAAACCGGCCTCGAACTCACAACATTCCTCCTACCTCAGCCTCCCGAGTGCTGGGATTAAAGGCATGCACCACCACACCCGGCTATGTGACTGTGATTTGGATTTGGATTTCCCTAATAACAAGTGAAGTTAGTCATCTATCTTTTCTTTCCTGTCCTCTTCCCTCCCCTCCCCTCCTCTCCCCTCCTCTCC
>RJWM01021342.1:0-35529 GCA_004363535.1 Dasyprocta punctata | reverse complement strand
TTTTTTTTTTTTTTTGTTTTTTTTTTTTTTTGCGGCACCGGGGATTGAACTCACAACCTCGCGCCTGCCAGGGCAGGCACTTAAGGCACTGAGCCAAACTCCTGGCCCTGGTTTTTTGAGGCAGGGTCGCACTATGTAGCTCAGGCCGGCCTTACGCTCACATTGTAGCCCAAGCCAGCCTCGAACTCACAACGCTCCGCCTACCTCAGCCTCCCGAGTGCTGGGATTAAAGGTGTGCGCCACCACACCTGGCTCTTAAGTTTCTTAAGTAACCAAAAGTCTAAAATGGAAAGCACAAGAAGTCATCTTAGTAAACTATAAAGCCTTTGCTTTTTAGTATAGTTTTCTGAGTTTAATCAAGAGCATTTTGATAACTTAAGAAAACTTTATTGTTTTAGACATATGAAAATTTAGTCTCTTAATTTTTTCCAACTTATTTATATATCAAAATATGTTACTAACATTTTTTGGGGTGTGCCATAGTAAAACACTGAGAAAAACTAGAGGAGAGAAAACTGAAGCATCAGCAGAGAAAACTGAAGCACACTGGTTCAGGCAACTGCGTTTTCAACTAGAAGGGAGTTTGGTCAGCATTTTCCCAAGTCCAAGGGGCCTTTATTTATTTATTTATTTATTTATTTTAACAATTACCTTAGATGACTCATAAGAACCAAGGCATAGCATAGCTAACATTTTTTAGGAGATAGATAGATAGATATATACATATGTTATCTTTAACCAAGGAAAAACTGTCAAGTTATTATACACAGAAAACAATAGCATTGCATTCGTAAACTAAAATTTTTTAAGATATTATTTTGATTGGCTAACAACCTGGATGAAAACATGTTACCAACTTTAAATACTAGCTTACTATTAAGCCATGTGAATAATAAGCATTCAGGATTATATCATGAGTTTCCATTTATCTATTAACCAACTTAAATAGAACATACATTTGAATGTTAACACACAAAAACATGCCTACTACCCTAAATAATCATAATGTTACCAAAATTTAAGGATTTTTTTGTAAGTTATATGTAACCCTTGAAACTAGCAGTTTTTACCCTTTAATGTTTTAAGAGAGTTTGTTTACCCCAAAAAACACCTATATAACCAGTTTCCATGGAAAGTCTTAAAAGAGTCAAAAGTTCACAAGGGCAAAAATAAAAAGGGAAAAGCAAACTGATATGAGTTCAAAAAAATCTTTAATGAAACAGTTGCAGATACTTGAACCAGTTATTAAAACAGATTAACAGAAGCTAGGCAGGGACCAGGAGGAGAAACAGGCCAATTTGCCCTTCCTATGGGTCAGTGGAAACCATGCTCATCCTGGGAGGATAATAAGAAGCCAATTCACCCTTCCTGTGAGCTGGTGCAAGCCCTGTGGGGCCCGGGATGAGTAACAAGAAGCCAATTTGCCCTTCTCATGAACTGGTGCAAGCCACACAGGGGCTGGGAGGAGAAACAAGCCAGTTCTCCCTTTCAATGGGTCAGCAGAAGCCATGCCAGGCCTCAGAGGAGTAACAAGAAGCCAATTTGCCCTTCCCATGAGGTGGCATAAGCCATGCAGGGCCCAGGAGGAGAAATAAGCCAATTTGCCCTTCCCATGAGCTGTCACAAGTCATGCTGGGCCTGGGAGGAGCAACAGGAAGCTAATTTGCCCCTCCTGTGAGTTGGCAGAAGTCATGCTGGGCCTGGGAGGAGCAACAAGAAACCAATTCACCCTTCCCATCAGTCAATCAGTACACGGGCTGGGAGACAAGAACACCACCCCACCCCACTCCATAAGCAACTGGTTGATTCAAAGGATAGTCTGAGCTGAGGTACTGAAACAACTTAATGCTTGTATTTTTTGATTGACTTTGCAAGTCTAAAACCAGTAGTCTGAGCATCTATTAAGAGGATAAGAGAAGAAGACAACTAAGCCTGCCTTCCGGGGGCCTGCATGACTGGCGTGGACCCCAGGAAGAGAAAGAAATGGGCCTCTCAGGAGCCTGCCCTGTCGGGCCTGAGCACCTCCAACCCGAAGACAACTAAGTCTGCCTTTCGGGGGCCTGCGCAACCGGCATGGACTCCAGGAAGAGGAAGAAATGGGCCTCTCGGGAGCCTGCTCCGCCGGGCCTGAGCACCTCCAACCAAAACAGAACTAAGTCTGCCTTCCAGGGGCCTGTGTGACTGGCGTGGACTCCAGGAAGAGAAAGAAATGGGCCTCTCAGGAGCCCGCCCCACTGGGCCTGAGCACCTCTAACCAGAAGACAACTAAGTCTGCCTTCCAGGAGCCTGTGCGACTGGCGTGGACCCCAAGAAGAGAAAGAAATGGGTGTCTCAGGAGCCCACTCCACCAGGCCTGGGTGCCTCCAACCAGAAGACAACTAAGTCTGCCTTCCAGGGGCCTGCATGACTAGCATGGACCCCAAGAAGAGAAACATGCGCCTTGCCCCACCTCCCCGTATGCTTACCAGCGCACAGGCTAAAAATCAAGGAGAAAGCTCTTTCCCACCCCCCACCCCTGCCGTAAAGCAACCTGCTCATTCGGAGGTCTGGCTAAATTGATAGCAACTAAGGTACATAAAACAACTAAATGCTAGTATTGTTTTGTTCATTTTGCAGGCCTGGGGCTGGCAGCCTGAGCATCTCTTTGGAAGATGACAGTATGCAATGTAGCAAAAATGGGGAATTCTCTTCTGTCTTGTCTTCGAGGCCCAATATTGTTCTCATTATTTTGTTTTATTCTGATTAATTTTGGGGCCTTATTTTATACTCTGTTTTTATTGGTTTTATTGTGTTTTGGGGGGTTGATTTTACTATACCTGTTGGAATGGTCAACTATTCTGAAAATAACAAGATACACTATAGTAGCTATTGTTTTCATAGTGTCTTTCTTTGAAGTTCTGTACCAGTTCTACTGCTTTGTTTTGATTGACTTCATTCTGTTATGTTTTGTTGGATTTTACTATCTTTGAAATAAAAAAAAAGAGAATAACAATACGCAATATAGCAGATACAGGGAATTTCCTTCTGTCTTGTTTTTGAAATTCAATATTGTTTTCACTGTTTTGTTTTGTTCTGTTTTATTGGTTTTTTATTCAGTGTTCTGTTTTGATTGGTTTTATTCTGCTCTGTTTTGTCTGATTTTACTATGTCTGATGGTATGGGCAGCAATTTTAAAGACCGCAAGAGGCATTATAGTAGCCATTGCTGATTTCCTATTATCCTGTTTTAAAATTCTCTATCACTTTCACCATTTTGTTTTGATTGGCTTTATTCTGTTTTTGTTGTTGTTGTTGTCATTGTTTGGTTTTATTCTCTTTAAAGTACACTTTCATTCTTTTCTTTTTATTGGTTTTGTTCTTTTTTATTTTGTTTGATTTTATTATATCTGATGGCATCAACAGCTATTTTGAAGAAAACAAGAGACATTATGGTAGCTACTGTTGATTTCCTATTGTCTTGTTTTGAGGACCCATATCACTTTCATTATTCTGTTCTGATTAGCTTTATTCTGTTTTGTTTTATTTGGTTTTATTCTATTTTAATAAATAAATAAATACAGATTAACAAGCAGATAGACAGGAAAACATATAGAATACATAAAACAATTATATTTAATCAGTGTTCTCTCTTAGATGCACTGGCCATGCTGAATTATAATAGTCATTTTTATAGTTTTAGGTATATAAGTATAAATAGACTCGTTATAATTCTCCCTAGCAGTCATCAAATAGCACTTTCTCTTATGTAAGTCTTGACAGAACTTTCTTCAATATTTTAAGCTATCCTGAGGTTTTGTTGTTGATAGTCAGCACTATACACCTATAACCAATGAGAGTCCGGAAGTGGGAACGACAGAAGAGCTGTGAATTCTTAGGTGGAACATTTGTCTGCTATTTCTCCTTGTTATGAAACTAAGTTTGAGGCCTTGTCTCCTTTACAAGGATGAAGCAAAGACTGGTTTTTTGTTTTGTTTTGTTTTTTGTCAGTACCAAGGATCGAACTCACAACCTCATGCCTACCAAGTGGGTGCTTAAGCCACCAAGCCAAACTCCCGACCCTATTTTTTTTTTGAGGCAGGGTCACACTATGTAGTTCAGGCCGGCCTTGGTCATATTGTAGCCCAAGCCAGCCTCCAACTCACAATGCTCCACCTACCTCAGCCTCCCGAGTGCTGGGATTAAAGGCATGCGCCAACACACCCAGCAGCAAAGACTGTTTTAAGAAGGATTTTCTGAAGGCTGGCCTGAGCTACACAGTGCGACCCTGCCTCAAAAAACCAGGGCTGGGAGTTTGGCTCAATGACTTAAGCGCCTGTCTGACAGATGGAGGCTGTGAGTTCAATCCCCAGTGCCACCAAAAAAAAAAAAAAAAAAAACATTGTATGTTAATAATGTACCTTAATCTTTGGAATAGCTGTTACCACCAAATAGGCCTCTTTTCATTGTTGATGTCTCAGGGCTTTCTGGGTTACTATGGGGAAACTGTTCTTTTGACAACCACAGCTATTTTTTATGCAAATGTTCTCAAAGGGACAGAGCCACTAAGGGTGTGGTTTTGTAACTTATACTTTTCTCTGGCAACACATTTTCCCATTTCCCAGGGGGTGCTCAGGCCACGAATGATTGTAGAAAAAGACTAGGTGGAGCTGCTTTGGAGTCTGGGAGTCAGAAGAATCCTGTGTTTATGCATTATAGGGGACTATGGGAAGTAGAAGCCGACTTTGTACTTCTCATTCTGAAAAACAATGGACAAGAAGGCGTCCCTCTCACTCACTCATTTTATTACTAAAGCTGGAACATCCCCAAACTCTGGCCTGCAGGGCCAGAAGTAGCTGCTGGAGTTGTTCAAGGAAGTAGACTATATGCTTTTACTACTGCCCACCCACCCTTTCCTCACAGTCCCTTTGGCTCACACCAATTGTTGATTTTTCATTTCTCAACTCCCAGTTAACCTGTTTCTCAGTCTAAAACTCAGCTGTCAGCATGGCAATATGCTCAGGAGAGAAACCATGAGAAAAAGAGAACAATTCCCTGGAGACCAAGGGCTGCAGCTTTCAACTCTCTGAATGTCTGCTTTGTTCAGACTGATATTCCCTAAGGATGATAAACAATACTATAGGCCAATGCCAAGCAACCAGGGGCTGGGGCAAGTAGGCAGCAATTTCTCATCACCAGTAAATAGAAGAGTAATCTTGTAACAGACTCAAAACCCAAAAGACAGGTATCCCAAGAAGATATCTCTGAGAAGTAGTCATTTCCTAAAGCTTCTAAATGCTAGCAATAATTCTACTCACTAAAGGCAATTTACCAGCATCAGCTGAGGAATTAAACTAAAAAATAATTGAAAAGAGAAGACACAGAAGCAAGATGTAACCTCAGCCCTCCAGCTCGCCAAAGGCAAACCCAGGGGGCAATGAGATGGAACAATTGTGAAGCCACCCACCTGGCCTCTCTGAAGTGATAACAAAGGAAGTAACAAGCTGGATGAGGCTTTAGAAAAACTTGAATCAGAAATAATCTCTCAGATAACTACAGAGATGGTGAATATAACAAAAGACATGATTTGTGACTCTAGAGCAGATACAGATTAAAAAAATTGAGGAGCTTAGGAAAATGATGGTAACTATGAGTGCCCAGCATAGCAAAGAAATGGAACTCATGAAACAGATTCAAACAGATATCCAGATTAAAAATTCCATTGAAAGTATACATAGAATGAGCCAATGTGAGGACAGAATATCAGATACAGAAGGCAGGATTGCACTTACAGATCATGAAAAGAAAGATTTCATTAAAATAGCAATGAACCATGAGCTATCAATCCAACAGCTGCTAGATGATGCAAAGAAGGATAACATAAGACTGATCAGAGTCAATGAAAAAGCAGGAGCTAGCACAAACAACATTAAAAATCTGTTCACAGAACTATGGCAGACTACTTTCAAAGAAGGGAAAAAGAATTTGACATAAAGAAGGTGGGATCACCTCCAACCAGGAGACAAGTAAGATTGCCTTCTGGGGGCCTGCACGACCAGCGTGGACCTCAGGAGGAGAAAGAAATGGGCTTCTTGGGAGCCCGCCCAGCCAGGCCTGAGTGCCTCCAACCAGGAGACAAGTAAGACAGCTTTCCGGGGGCCTGCACGACCGGCATGGACCCCAGGAAGAGTAACATGTGCTCCCCGCTCCGTATGCCTACTGGCACATGGGCTAAGAATCAAGGACAAAGCTCTTCCCCTACCCCTCGCCCCCTGTAAAGCAACCTGCTTACTCGGAGGTCTGGCTACATTGATAGCAACTAAGGTACATAAAACAACTAAATGCTAGTATTGTTTTGTTCATTTTGCAGGCTTGGGGCTGGCAGCCTGAGCATCTCTTTGGAAGATGACAGTATGCAACGTAGCAAAAATGGGGGATTCTCTTCTGTCTTGTCTTTGAGGCCCAATATTATTCTCATTGTTTTGCTTTATTCTGATTAATTTTTTGGCCTTATTTTATACTCTGCTTTTATTGGTTTTATTGTGGGGTTGTTTTGTTGTTTTTTTTTTTTTTTTTTTTTTTTTTTTTTTTTTTTTTTTTTTTTTTTTTTTTTTGGTTTGATTTTACTATACCCTTGGAATGGTCAACTATTCTGAAAACAACAAGATATACTATAGTAGCTACTGTTTTCATAGTATCTTTCTTAGAAGTTCTGTACCAGTTCTACTGCTTTGTTTTGACTGACTTCGTTCTGTTATGTTTTGTTGGATTTTACTATCTTTAAAATAAAAAAATAAAATAAAAAAGATAATGAAGGTGTATAGAACTCCAATTAACCATGATCAAAAAAAACCAAGGCATATAATAGTCCAGATTTCAGAAATTCAAGACAAGCACAGAATATTAAAAACTGTTAGAGAAAGAAAAGAAACAAATCACCTATAAAGGAAAGCCCATCAGAATTGCAACAGACTTCTCAGCACAAAACCTCAAGTCATGGAGAGCTTGGAGTTAAGTCTGTCAAGCCCTAAAAGAAAATATCTCCACCCAGATCAGTGTACCCTGAAAAACTATCTTTCAAAGTTGATGGAGAAATAAAAGACTTCCATGACAAACAACACCTGAAAAAATACATGACCACAAAACCGGCACTCCAAATGTTTTGAAGGATACTCTAGAAAGAGATAAAAAGAACTACAACTCCATGAACCCCAACAGAATGAATCTACCAGGCAAGGCAAGCAACTAAGAGGGAGGGAACCAACAATAGGAAAATAACATGATAAGGATAAATCAATACATATCAATTATAACCATCAATGTCAGTGGTCTTGATTCACCAATCAAAAGAAACAGCCTGGCAGAATGGAACAAGAAGCAAGATCCAACAATATGTTGCATACAAGACACATATTTAACTCCAAAAGAGATTCATAGACTGAAACTCAAAGGATGGAAAACAATACTTCATGTGAACAAAGACTTGTAAAAAAGCAGGGGTAGCTATCTGCAGACAAAGTGAATTTCAAGCGTGGACTGATTTAGAGACACAAAGAAGGTCACGCATACTTGTAAAGGGAAATGAGGAGAAGATAACAATCATAAATATGTATGCACCAAATACCAGCACACCCTACTACATAAAACAAACATTAATGGACATGAAAAATCAAATAAGTACTAATACAATTATAATGAGAGACCTCAGTACCCCACTGTCACAGAAAGACAGATCAACTAGACAAAAATCAACAAAGAAATACCAGGAAACAAACTTTTGCACAAATGAACTTAGTAGGTGTCTACAGAGTGTTTCCTCCCACAACATCAGAATACACATTCTTCTCAGCTGCACACGGGACATTCTCCAAAACAGGTCACATACCAACTCATAAAATATGCTTAATTAAATGCAAAGAAACTGAAATTTTCCCATGTATACTATCAGACCACTGTGCAATGAAATTAAAAATCAATAGCAAAATGAACCACAAAAACTGCATAAACATGTAGAAATAACATAGCATCTACTTGAACAATTAATGCATCACGTGAAATTGAAGAAATTAAACCATTTCTACAATTAAATGATAGTGTCAGCACAACACACTAGAATTTATGAGACAGTGAAAGCAGTGTGAGTAGGGAAATTTATAGTGATGAACTCCCATATTAGAAAATCTAGTGAGCTCAAACAAAAAACCTAATGTTGAACCTCAAGCTTCTAGAAAAAGAAGAGCAACTCAAACCCAAAGCTTGTATAAGAGAGAAAATTATAAAGATCAGAGCAGAAATTAATGCAATGGAGACTAAGAAAATGATACAAAGAATCAATGAATCAAAGAGTTGGTGCTTTGAAAGATTAAATAAAATTGACAAACTTTTAGACAATCCTATCAAAAAAGGGGGAAAAATATTCAAATCCATGCAATTAGGAATGAAAAGTGTGAAATCACAACATATTCTGAAGAAATCCAGATCATCAATACCTACTTCAATAGTGTTTACTGTAATAAGATGCAAAATGCAGAATAAATGGACAGATTCCTAGATACACATGAATTCCAAAAGCTGAATCAAGAAGACATAAAAATTTTCAATAAACCAGTATCAGACAATGAAATTGAAGATGTAATTAAACATAAAGTTGCTTCAGAACAAGTCTGGATGGCACAGTCTGGATTCCCCAACCTGGAGCTAAGGATTGAGGCGTGTCCCTCGTGGGCTGGGAGGCGGTGCGAGGGCCTAAGGGACAGCAGGTGGGCGGGCAGGCAGCATCCCTTTCTGGGAAGCACCAGGTAGGGAGAAGGTGGTGGCAGTTTGGGGCTGAAAGCCAGCACCAGCCTCGTCCACAGACCCCACCACCTTCTCTTTGGGGCCGGGAACTTGGGGGAGGGGGCTCTGGGGCTGCACAAGATGAAGGCACTCAGGGAAGTGCCGGGCCCATGGGGCAGGGCCAGAGAAGAGGGCACTCACCTCAGCTCCCTATGATCCAGTCCACCTTTGGCCCCACAGCCCATCCCCAGAGGAAAACCTCGCAGCAGTGGGGACCAACGGCCCTGCCCCACAGCTGTCCTCAGCCCGGGGCCAACTACTGTGATGTCTCTCCTCCCTCCTTCCCCGGCCCTGTCCTCCGGGGGCTTCTCCAGCACCCCGCCCCCACCCTTCCTCAGACCCTGACCTGGTAACCTGGAGCCTTTTTTTTGTTTTTTTTTTTTTTTAGTTGTCTCATATCTTCAGATCATTCGAATCATTATGGGGACCTAATCGTGTATATTGACAAGTGTAAATTATGATTTTTGGTTTATTTTGTCATTTTTTAAGAATTTCTGCAAAACAAGTCTATTTAATTTGAGGATGATATTCTGTCTGATGGATGGAGAAAGCAGCAGCCTTTTTTCATATGTCGATTTGTTTCATTTGGATTTTTTTATTATTATTATTATTTATTCATTGTCTCTTTTTCCTTTCCATCCCTGTCTTGAGATTTTCAGGCATGTTTCTGGAGGTTTCAAAGGAAATAAATGTTTCATAGAAAAAAAAAAAAAGCTACCGACAAAGAAAAGCCAAGTTTCTGATGTATTCACTACTGAATTCTACAAGAAATTTAGAGAAGATATAATGCCACTACTTTTCAAGCAGTTTAATGAAATTGAAAGGGAAACAATACTCCCAAATTCATTCCTGGAAACAAGCATCATTACCCTGACACTAAAACTAGAGAAGAATCCAACCAAAAAAGACAACTGCGAGCCAATTTCCCTAATGAACGTAAACACAAAACTCCTCAATAAAATACTGGTAAAGAGAATGCAACAAATCACCAAGAAGATTATAGATATTACTAAGTAGGATTCATCCCAGGGATGCAGGGGTGGTTCAACATATGTAAATCAATAAATGTAATACGCCACATTAACAGAGCCAGGGAAAAGAACCACATGTTCATCTCAATGGATGTAGGAAAAGTTTTTGACAAATTCCAACAACCATGATTAAAAAAAAACCTACACAAAAATTGATGTAGATGGTCTTTATCTCAATCTGATAAAAAAAAAAGCCATCTATGACAAACCAACAGTCAGCATCCTACTAAATGGACAAAAAAATGAAAGCTTCCACTCTAAGATCACGAACAAGACAAGGATGCATCACCATGCCCCAGGGAAATTGGCTCGCAGTTGTCTTTTTTGGTTGGATTCTTCTCTAGTTTTTGTGTCAGGGTAATGATGCTTGTTTCCAGGAATGAATTTGGGAGTATTGTTTCCCTTTCAATTTCATTAAACTGCTTGAGAAGTAGTGGCATTATATCTTCTCTAAATTTCTTGTAGAATTCAGTAGTGAATACATCAGAATAAAGTCACAACTTTTATTCAATATACTTCTGGAAACATTAGCCAGAACAATGAGACAAGAGGAAGAAAAGGAATAATGATGGGAAATGAAGAAGCTAAATTATTATTTGTGGATTGCATAATGCTTTACATACAAGACCCCAAAAACACCACAAAAAGACTTGTAGATTTGCTGGGCATGGTGATTCATGCCTGTAATCTCAGCACTCACCAGGGTGAGGTAGAATGATTGTCATGAGTTCAAGGCCAGCCTGGGTTACATAGAGTTCAAGGCCAGTCTGAACTACAGAGCAAGGCCCTGTCTAAAATAAAATAAAATAAAATAAAATAAAATAAAATAAAATAAAGAATTCTAGATTTAATAACCAAATTCAGTATCTTAGCTGGATACAAAGTCAACACTCAAAAATCAGTAAAATTCCTGTACACAAATAATAAACTCACTGAGACAAAAATTAGGAAACAACACCTTTCACAATAGCATCCAAAAAATTAAATACCTAGGAAAAAAATTAAATACCTAGGAATCAATCTAATGAAGAGAGTATAAGACCTCTACATTGAAAACTTCAGTTGAGGGCCAAGGATTTACCTCAGTGGCATAAGCACCTGCCTGGCAAGCATGAGGTCCTGAGTTCAATCCCCAGTACAAAAAAGAAATAAGAAAAAAGAAAAAGAAAAGTTGGCTGAAAAAGGAGATCAAAGAGCATTATCAGAAAATAGAAAGATATCACTTGTTCTTGGGTCAGAAGAACTATAGTGAAAATGGCTATACTCCCAAAATTATTGTAGAGATTTAATGCTATCACAACCAAAATTACAAAAGCACATCTCAAAAAATTAGAGAAAACAATCCTAAATTCATTTGGAACCAGAAGAGACCTAGAATAAAAAATCATTTCTAGACAACAAAGGAAAGGCAGGGGACATCACAATTTCTGACTTGAAATTAAACTACAAAGCTACTATGATAAAAACAGTATGGTATTGGCAAAAAACAGACCTGAGAATCAATGAAATAGAATATCAGTGGCAGAAACAATGTTAAACACACTCAGCCACCTTATCTTTGAAAAAGTAGCTAAACACCTTCACTGGAAGAAGATAGTATCTTTAATGAATGGTGTTGGAAAAAAACTGGCTTTCCACATGCTGAAAATCCATATATTTTACCATACACCAAACTAAAATTGAAATGGATCAAAGATCTAAATATTCAAACAAAAACACTAACTCTGCTGGAACATAGAATAGGTAGACTCTTGAAGACAGTGCAGGCAAAGACTTCATGAACAAAACTCCAATAGCATAGGAACTGTCACAAAGAATGAATTTCTGCGATTGCATCTTATTGAAAACCTTTTGCACAGTGAGAGAAACCACCAACAGAGTGAAGAGACAACCCACAGTGTGGGGAAAAATTTTGCCAATTGTTCCTCAGACAAAGGATTAATATCTAATATATATAAGGAGCTCAAAAAGCTCCCCCCCAAAATTTAAAGACCTAATCCAAAAAAAAGGAGCATCTAAAATGAATAGACACTTCTCAGATGAAGAAGTATAAATGACAAGTAAATATATAGAAAAATTCAACCTCACTGGTCACTTGACAGATGCAAATTAAAACTATTCTGAGATTCCATCTCACTATAGAAAGAATGGCTATTTTCAAGAAATCAATCAATACCAAGTCCTGGCAGGGCTTTGAGGGAAAAAGAATTCTTCTCCACTGTTGGTAGGAGTATAACTGGTACAACCATTGTGGAAATCAGTGTGAAGATTCCTTAAAAAACTAAGACTCAAGGTTTCATTTGACCCAGCTATTCCCCTTGTTTCTGTCTTGGCCAAAGCATTTAAAGCATCATACTTCAGCAATATATGCACACCCATGTTTATAAGCAGCACAGTTTGTAGCAACTAAATCTTTGGAACAGGTCCAATGTCCACCAACCATTGAATGGATAAAGAGGATGTGGTGTTTTTTATACAATGGATTGTTACTATGCCACAAAGAAGGATAAACTTGAGACATTTATAGCTAAATGGATTCACCCTGAGATCATACTCTGAAGTGAAATAAATCAACACACATGTTCAAATTTGCATGGTTTCTCTGTTGTGAGAAACCAAAAGTGTAAACAAGGACCAAGTGTACAATAGGTATTGGGAAAATGGAAAAAATATTCAAATGGGGAGGGGAAAAAAGAAAATTAAAAAATGGAAACAAAGTTTTTATAAATAAGGAGGGGAAGAAGAGTTGAAGGGAAGAAAAGGGAATGGGGAAAAAATGATATAAAAATGTACAGGTACAAATTCCCTGTGGTGAATGTTATCATTATGTTTATCTAAAGTGTAAAAATAAAAATAGCAAAAAAAAAAAAGAGCAATCTCTATCTCTGGTTGTTCTTGTACATCTTTCTTTCAGCATTATTTTATTGTATTTAAATTTTCGAGGTTCAGTGGTAGACCATGTGCACAGGATGCACAAACCCCTAGCTTCAATCTCCAGCACAAAAGAAATGGGGTAGAAAGTAGTTTGTCTTTCTTTGTCTAATAGATAACATGAAATCAGAGCCTCAACATCCCAGCTCAACGCATCTTCCCTTCATGTCAGTGAAGCACATGGAAGACTGTCTACTCAGTCCACCAATCAGAGTGCTAAAGTCAGTGGCCTGCCCTCTTGGTCTCTTCTGCAGACATCTGAGCGCACCGCAAATCCTGCCTAGTGCATCCTTCTCACTCCACATTCTTTCTTAGAAAGGATGATGCAGGTCATCAGCCTGGCCCCCTCAGATTCCTGTATGCTGCTGCTTTTCACACCCGTGCTTTCGATCTCAGTAGCAACACATACACCTCTTCTTTAACAGACTATCATTGGTTTGTCAGACACACTGTGCATTGGCACAGACAGCCAGAAGTGCCTGTTTATGTCCACTGTGGGGCCCTTAATTAATGAGTGATGCAGGAGAAGGAAGCTCTCTTATGTCTTGCCTAAAGCTGGCACAACTCTGAGGCACAGATGACAAGAACAGATCCCTGCAGCAGATCAGACTGAAGCCTGACCATTGTGGGACTCTAGTCTGCTACTACACCCATACTTGGCTTCCTCCTTTTCCATGATCTGCTTTTCATGACTGCTTACTACTATCCCCTGGGAACAGTTCATAATAACATCTCACTTGCACATAAAGCCTTGTCTCAAGATCTGCTTCAAAGAAACTTAGGACCAGGAATGGTACACTAGGAAGAAGATTCTGAAGAGTATTCTACAGTTAAATCACTGTCTAGCCAAATAGCAATGGAGACATCATTGTTGATAACTGGATTAATGGTAACACTTGCCAAGTTATATATGGCTTAGCTTAGAGTCATCAGTACTTTCATCGTGATGAATTGTATGGAACACAGATGAAGGGGGACCAGTGACTCATGAGCTATATTTCTTGTATTTGAAAGACATAGGAAGATAGTTACACAGACTGAGGAATTTGACACTTTCTTGCCTGGTATTATTGAGGCACTGAAGAAAGAAAATGACGTGGCAGGGGAGCGAATTAGCAACTCATAGTACAGGGTGAAGATCAAGAGGTCTCCATGGGGGCATTTTTTTCTGTTAGTGCACGTTAATATTGCACGATGATGGAGTTTATTTGGGGAAGCTATTACATGTGTTTAGTATATTTTAGTCAATTTCAATCATGTTACCCTCTCTCTCCTTCCTCACCACTTGTGCCAGTTTTCATCTCTAGACATTTGCCTCCAGTTTCCTGTCCTCTCTCTATTTTACTTTTTTTAAATCTCCCTACTTAAAACATTTATTAATTTATACATTTTTCTGTTTCTCATGTAAAAGAAATCATGTGATATTTAACTTTCTGAGTCTGGCTAATTTCACTTACCGTGATGATTTCTAGTTCTACCCATTTTCCTGAAAATACACAATTTCATTATTCTTTGTGACTGACTAATACTCCATTGTGAATATATACATTTTTATCAATTTATCTATTGATGGGCATCTAAGTTGTTTCCACAGCTTAGCTATTGTGAATTGAACTTATATAAACATGGGCAAGCATATATCACTAGATTATGCAGTCCTTAATTCTTTCACAAACATACCCACAAGAGATATAGTTGAATTAAATGTCATTTCTATATTTAGTATTTTGAGGAATCTCCATATTGATTTCCATAGTAGTTATGCTAGTTTACACTTCCACCAACAATGTAGGAGGAGCCCTTTTTCCCTGCATCCTTGCCAGCACATCCACTGCCTTTTGTATTTTTTGTACCAGGAATCGAACTCAGGACCTCAACTGTATTCTTGATAATATTTATTATGACTGGAATGAGACGGAATCTCAATACACTTTTCTTTTGCATTTTTCTGATGGCTAGAGATGCTGAATATTTTTCTTATTTTTTGGACCCTGAACTTCTTTCGAGAAGGATATATTCAGCTTGTTTGCCTTCTTTTTTAATTGGATTTGTTAGTTTATGGGGGTTAATATTTTTAAAAATTTTATATACTCTAGATATTAGAAGAAGAAGAATAACTAACAGATTTTCTCTCATTCAGTGGGTTATCTCTTTGTTCCTTTGCCATGTGGAAACTTTTTAATTTGATGTAGTTGCATTTGTTGATCCTTGATATTATTTCCTGTGCCTTTGGAGTCCTGTCCAGGAAGTCTTTGCCTTTGGCTATACCTTCCATCATATTCCCTATGTTGCCTTCCAGCAGTTTCAGTGTCTCTGGTTTTATGGTAATATCTAACATAGCAATTTTAACTTACTTCAGAATGGTATTACACAGTATATCCTTTTATATCATTTTACATTTCACTTAAATTAATGTCCTCATATTTAAAATGTTTTTCTTGGGACTGGGGATTTAGCTCAGTGGCTCAAGGGTTTGCCTGGCAAGTGCAAGGTCATGATTTCTATCCCCAGCACCAAAAAAATAAATAAATGAATAAATAATAAAATGTTTTTCTTGAGCCAGGCACAGTGGCACACACCTGTAATCCCAATACTTGGGAGGCTGAGGCAGGAAGATCACTGAGAGTTTGAGGCCAGCCTGGGCTACAAAGTGAGTCAAGTCTAGCCTGAACTGCATAGTAAAACCCTACCTCAAAAAGACAAAAATTAAATTAAATTAAGTTAAATTAAATTAAATTAAATGTGTTTCTTGCAGGTAGTACCTAGTTGGGTCTTACTTTTTGCCTTACCTGACAATCTCTGTTTTAATTCAGGTGTGTACAGTATTTACATTTACTCTGATTATAATATGGCTAGGTTTAAAATTTATCTTGTGCTATTTGTTTCATCTCATCAGTTCTTTGTTCTCTTTATCTTCTTCTCATGAGTTGTACTAGATCATTTGTGTTACTCAACTTTCTGTCACTGTAATAAAATACCTGAGACAATCAACCAACAGAGTTTATTGTGGCTCATAGTTTGGTGGTTTCAGTCCATGATTTATTGACCTCATTGTGTTTGGGCCTGTGGTTGGGCAACACAAGATGCTGGGAGCATGTGGTAGAGCAAAACCACTTACCACTCGACCAGGAGGCAGAAAAGAATCAGAACAGACCATGTCCCACAGTTCCCTTCAGGTGCATGTCCCCAGTGACCTCAAGACCTCCCACTAAGCCTTGCCTTTTAAAAGCTCCATCACCTCCAAGTAACACCCTGGGAACCAAGCCCTTAAACATATGGGTTTAGGAAATATTCAGGGTCCAAATTATGGCAGTATGTTTATGAATCCATTTTGTTTCCTTTGTTGACATATTAGCCATAAAGTTTTGTTTTGTTATTTTAGTGATTGCTTTGGTGTTACCTAACCTGTGAAATGAATAATTCATGGTTTCCAGGGCTAAGGAGAAGTCCCAAAAACTGTATCTCCTCTGGAATAAATAATAAAAAAGTAAACTCCTTCCCATGAGAATGACTTCTAGAATGGCAGAGTGAGAAGCTCCATGGACTCTCTTCAGTGAAATAACCATAACTAGTGAAAATTATTTTTAAATCAATTATTTAAAATGCCTGAAAATTGTCTTAAGGGAATAGAGCAAATAAAGAAGCATTTAAGAAAATCTACTAAATCTTATTAAGAACATTCAGATTCTTTTGCATAAGAGCACTGCCTACTCCAGGGATGGCAAGACATTTAGAGCTTTCAGTGATACAAACAGCCCACCATGGCACGTGTGCCATAAATTCACCACCACTGACCTCAACTCAGCACAAAGAAAGTCCTGCTCCAGGCAGGTGCATTCAAGAATATAGGTTTCCCTGTCCTAACACCTACCAGTCCAGGTCCATAGTCTCTCTAGGAGGGATAGGCCACCAGCATCTCTCATCATTCCTAACACACACACACACCAGCTCCATGTCGCAGAAGCTCTATTTTAAGCAAGAGTGATTAAAGAAGTCTTGGACTCTATTCCTTCACCCAGTCCCCACTCATAGGGCAGAAGCTCTATTCAGGTACAGCTAGTCAAGAATACTGGGTGTAAATCATCCTTTCCCCAGCTTGCTCATAGGGAAGATATTCCACGCCAAAAGACAGATGAGAACATCAGAAACTATTATATCCCACCTAACACTCCACTCATAGAGGCAGTAATGTCATTCAGAAGTGGATCACTGTCCAGACCTCCAGTCTCAGAGCAGTGGTAAGAGGTTATGTCTTAGGGGAGAAGGAGACAGAATCAGAGACCTCCAGGGCTCTGCTTAAGTAACTGACTTTTTCTGGCACAGCAGTGAACTGAGCGTCAGGAAGCTCAAGCCTGGGGTTGCTGCTGAAAAGAGTGGAGATCTGAGAGTCAGACAATTAAAAGGAGGCCAGTAAGCATGACAGCAACGGCAAACTTGTAGACCAGTAGGAGTTTTAAGAGACAAAACCAGAGCAAGAGGCAGCTGAGAGCCCTCCTGGGGAGTGCCCAAACCACAAAGCCTGACCTCAAAGGTCATTCCATAAAGAGGCTTCCATTTAATTGACTCAGTACTACAGCATTGCTGAAAACAACAGAGCAATCATGTGGCAATTCGTAGAGACTAACAGCTGGCTGGGATACCCACAGAGACAGGTAGCTTAACAGAAAGATGAGTGAAGTCAGTCAAAAGAAGCCCAGCTACAGCCACTGTCATCCCAGAATGGCTGTACTCAGGCCCAAGGCTGTACCCTCTGAGAATGAACATCTGAAAGTCTATGCAAAGGAATAAAGCTCACTGATATAGTCCAGAAAACCTCTAGACAAAAGAGCAAACAACAATAGCAACTCACAAAGTGGATCAGAATCCAGTTATTATGTTTTTTTAAATTTCCAATTTTTGATAACAAAAAATGAAACATGCAAAGAAACAGGAAAATGTGACCCCATATGCAGGCGGAAGAACAAGCAACTGAAACTGACTTTGAGTATGATCAGATGCCAAATTTTATAGACAAAGATCTCAGCCAGGCATGGCTGCACAGACCTGTTATCCCGGCACTCTGGGAGGCTGATGCAGAAGAATCAGAAGTTTGAGCCCAGCATAGGTAACTTAGCAACTTAGCAACACCCTGTCTCAAAATTTTAAAAAAGGCATTGCAGGGAGCAGGTGGTATAGCTCAGTACAAATCCCCTGGGTTTAATCCCCAGTACCAGGGGGAGGAAAAGTTCATCATGGTGAAAATCATTTGACCACAGAACAGTAATTTGACTCCACGTTAAAAATGAAAAGCACCAGTAAAAGTATTACATAGGCAATTATAAAGACAATATGGTTGCACATTCTTTTTACTTATTATCTTAAATTACTTCAGCAACAAAAAATAAGGCATGTATTCTTTTGATTTGGCCCACAAAATATAGAAATGTAATATATTTGACAGTAAGAACACAGAAGAGGTATGTGGGAACAAAGGTGTATGGGGAGCGAGGAAATGACACCAGATGATAACTCAAACTCACAGTAACACAGAAAGAGAACCAGAAGGCTCATATCACAAATTCTGCAAACTCCTGATCTCCCTTCTTTATTCAGCTCCATTAAAAGATATAAAATTATACAGAGTACTAATTATAAACAATGGATTTGAGGGTTTATTAAGTGCAGGTGCAATATGTGTAACAATAAAAATATCAAAAATAATATAAAGTAAAAAAGAGAATGCAAGTATAAAAAGTAGATTTATATGTTTCACTGGAATTAAGTTTGCATAAATCTGAAGTACATTCTGTTAAGTTTAGATGTGTATTTTAAGCTCCAGGGTAACCACTAAGAAAATAATTCAAAGAATTGTAGAATCTTAGTAAGAAAGTTAAAATGTTACATTAGAATATATTCACTTAGTGGGAAAGACGATAGTAAAAGAGAAATAGATGAACCAAAAGTACATAACAGATATGGAAAATAAAAACTAAAATGGCAGATATATTACAGATGGACTCATAGTTGAATAACATGAATAAAAAATAACATTAACTGTAAATGAATTAAACAATTCAATCAGCAGTATAGGCAGCAAATACCAGCCTATACTACTCCCTAAAAACATCCAAGTACTGTATAAGCTTTCTACAGAAGATGCTTTAGAATCAAAGATAAAAATAGAAGTTAATATATGGCAAAAGATAGAGCATCAAAGCAATACACTCATAAGAAAGCTGGAGTGGCTAGCCTGATAACAGACAAAACACTGTAAATCAGCTTGCCCTAAAAGAATCTATGCAATATTCAATACAAAACCTGCAGATTATACTAAACTGAATTACTAATTTTTAAACTTCCCACAGACAAAAGCCCAGGACCAGATTGCTTAACTGACGCTTCCTAGTCAACATCTAAAGAATTAAGGTGGCATGGGGGCACACGCCTGTAATTCCGGCACTCTGAGAGGCTGAGGTAGGGGACCCCAACTTCAAACCCAGCCTGGGCAACTTGGCAACTTAATGAGAACTTGCCTCAAAATGAAAGAAAGAAAGAAAGAAAGAAAGAAAGAAAGAAAGAAAGAAAGAAAGAAAGAAAGAAAGAAAGAAAGAGAGAGAGAGAGAAAGAAAGAAAGAAAGAAAGGAAGGACTAGGCTATACTCAGGGTGAAGGCTCTGGGTTCATTCCTTGGTACTGAAAAGAGGAGGGAGGGAAGGAAGGGGAGAAAAGGATAGCAGGAGAGAAAGAGAGAAGGGGGGAGGTGGGGGAGGAAACATTAATACTTATTCTTCACAAATCTTCCAAAAAACTAGAGAAAAAAGAGGAAAGCACTTTTCCAGCTGATTGTAAGAAGCCATACAGGCAAAAATCAGGCAGACATCACAAGAAAAGGGAAAAAAATTAAATCTCTTATAAATATAACACAAAATCCTTGGTAAGATACTAGAAAACAAAATCCAGCAGTGTATCCAACTAATCATTCATCATAACCATGTGAGGTGTATCCCAGCAATATAAGATTGGGTTAACATCCAAAAGTGATAGTACAATACAATAAAGGACATAAACATGATTATCTCCATACATGCATCAAAATTTCTTAACCAAATCTAACACCTTTGCATGATTACAAACATCAAAAAACTAAGAATAGAAAGCGGTTTCCTCTGATCGATAAAAGCTTTCTATGAAAACCCAACAACAGAGCCTGAGAATGACAAAGCTCTCTCCTCTCACCATTGCCGTTCTGCATAACCCTTGAGGGACTGACCAGGGCAGCAAGGGAAGAGAGAGAAGTAAAATACCATTGGATTGGTCTGAAAGAAATAAAACTATTCCGATTTCCAGATAGCATGATATTACATATAGAAAATCTTGAGAAATATGCCAAAAATATATTAGAACTAATAATTTAACAAGGTTGTAAGATCAATATGGAAAACTCAATTACACTACTCTACACTACCAACCGCCCAAAATTGAAATTAAAAATACAATTACACTTACACTTCCATCAAAAAAGAAAAAATGCTCAAAAGTAAATTTAACCAAAGTGCAATTTTTTACTCTGAAAATATTTTTAAATATATAATTATAAACACAAGCTAATAATCACATAAACAGATGCTCAATCTCATTACTGATCATGGAATTACAAATCAAAACCATGAAATATACATTAGGCTAACTTTAATTTAAGGGCCAAGAATGGTGGCATATGCCTGTAATCCCAGCACTCGGGAGGCTGAGACAAGGAGAATCATTGTGAATTCGAGCCCCGCCTGGGCTATATAGTGAGACCTTGCCTCAAAAAAAAAAAAAAAAAAAAAAAAAAACGCAGACTCTAGAAGGTTAAGGCAGGAGAAGCACAAGTTTGAGCCCAGGCTGGGCAACTCAGTGACTTAGTGAGACCTTGCCTCAAAAAGTAAAAAAGACTGGGGATTCAACTCAGTGCAAAGGTCCTGGGTTTGATCCCCAATACCAAGGGGGAAGGATGGTTAAAAACAAGTGTTTGTAAAGTTGTGAAACTGATATCCTTATACACTGCTGTTAGGAATGTAAAATGGTGCATCGACGTCGGAAAATGGTTGGTAATTTGTCAAACCATGTAACATAAAGCCACTGTGGTGACACATCACTGTAGTCCCAGCTATTATGAAGACTGGGGCAGGAAAATCACTTGAGCTCATGAGTTCAAGACCACCCTGGAAAACAATGAGACTCCCTTTTTTTTTTTTTTTTTTTTTTTTTTTAAGCCAAGGGTAGTGGCTCACACCTGTAATCCCAGCACTCAAGAGACGGAGGCAGAAGGATCACCGTGAGTTCGAGGCCAGCCAGGGCTACAGAGTGACTTCAAGGCCAGCCTGAACTACATAGTGAAACCCTGTATCTAAAAGACAAAAAAAAAAAGAGAGAGAGAGAGAGAGAGAGAGAGAGAGGAAAGGAGAGAACACCAAATGACCTAGCAATTCCTAGGTGTATTCTTTTTCCAAGAGAAATGAAAATATGTAAAGCAAAAAATCTTGAATCACTCAGCGTTATAGAGAATGGATTGAGGGGGTGTTTGATACACACACAAGCCAAAGATGTCCCTATGTTGTTCATTTCTTCCCTGCAGACTGACGTGTTAGCTCAAAAACCCGATAGCACCAAACTCAAATTTTAGCACATCCAATCATTTTTAAATCGCCCATACAAGCATCTTCGTGGCCACTGAGGGTCAACCTGCCTTGCATACTTCGCAAAATTACACCCAGCGCCTAGGTGCTTGTTTAGAGGCTTCAAACTGCTGCTGCCTTTTCCAGCGCTCTGAGCGAGAGTCCCCGCTGTGCTGCAGGTAACTTCACCTGGACCCCTCACCCCTCACCCCTTCGCCCGGAGAGTTCCCTTGTCTTCCTCACTTCAGCGTACAGGCCCCCAAACTAGCCTTTGGACACTCGGACTACCGGGGAGAGGTCGTTCCTCCCCAGTCACTGGTCTAGCATCTAGCGAAGCTCGTGTGCACTACTGCCACCTTGTGGTCGTACTTTCTTCTTTGTTCAGCCCCCAAGTCCCCAACATCTTACAGGAGGCAGTCATGCAAACGAGCAACGTCAGTGTCCTGACTGAGGACAGTGCGAGGGCTTGGCACTCCAGAAGTAACGTTAGCACAGTCAAGGAAATGAGGGAAAGATGGCTGTGCCCCTCAAAAAGCACAATGTCAGTCGTATCTGCAGAGCACAAGCAGGAAATGTGGATTCCACCTTGCATGTAGCAGTCTGTCCTGAGAGTGGAGGGCTTGGCCCACACGCCGGAAGCTCCCGCCCTTTAAGCCAAACTGCACCTCAGACTTTCAGGTTAACCGCTTATGAGAGATGCATTGTATCATGTCCGTGTGTGTGTATGTGTGTCTGTGTGTGTGTGTGCGTGTGTGTGTTCTCCACTACCTGCAGATCTCAGGACCCCAAATGGATGCCTGAAACCCCGGTTAGCACTGAGCCCTATATATGCTACATGTTTTCTTATACATATGGTTATGGTTTGTGTCTAGATGTCCCCTCAATGCCTAATGCAGTCATAGGTGGGGCTTTTTCAGAGGTGGCTGGATCTAGAGTGAGTGAAGTTGTAATTGATTCATGGCACAAGTAGGCTCAAGGGCACTAGGATTAAGGTGTGACTGCCACCCATCCTGGGTAGCCTGAATAATATAAAAGGGGCAGGAAGACACTGTTAAGGTCCCCTTGCTTGCTTTGCTACCTTCTGCCTGCCATGAACTGTTTCTCCTCTGTGATGCTCCTCTGCTAAGCCATCCTGCTTTGGAGCCAGCCGATCATGAATTGAAACTCCTACAAACTGTGAGCTAAATAAACCTTTCCTCCTTCAACTTGGGCTGTTGAGTATTTTGTTTCAGCAATGAGCAAGTAACTAAGACACATATCTACCTGTGATAAAGCTTAATTTATAAGTTAGGCACAGTAAAACATTGACAGCAACTGATAACAAAATAGAACAAGTATAATAACATGTTGTAATAAAGTAACCAGTATCACTACTCTTGCACTTTCAGGCCATTATTAAGTATCACAAGCACTGTGACACAGTAACAGTAGATCACCTAACCTGGGTGGCTGCTAAGTGACTGATGGGTGGGCAGTGTACACAGCATGAAGACACCAGACAAAGAACACATATTCCCAGCAGGATGAAGCAACACTTCTCCAGAATTTATCAAACTACTCAGAAACACACAAAATTGAAAACTAATGAATCATTTATTTCATTTAATACTTTCAGACCGTGGTTGGCCATGACTAAGTGAAACCATGGAAAGTCAAAACTGCACGTCAGGGAGGCTGCCATGCAAAGATTCATGAAATAATACTTATCTTCGTCTTGGCATGCATTTTTATTCATACTTTTATTTGCTTCTTTAAGAAAAAACAGTTTCATGACTTCCTGATCCACTAATGAGTGACAACCTGCCATTTGAAAAACACGGCATTTAGTGCCCATTATTATTATTTTCTCCTCTTGGACTATTTCCTTGGATTTTTGCTAGAAATAGGAAAAGCAATGTTTGTTTGTTTGTTTTTTGTTTTTTGTTTTTTGTTTTCCCAGAGGTCACCTCTCTCTGCTCCATGTTGCTGCTCAACTCCAGTTATTCTGGGAAACTCACACTTTGATTTGCTGAGGTCTCCAAATACTGAACTGAAGAACAGGCTGGAATGACTGGCTAGACTAGTCCGCACCCAGGATAAAAACAGAACCACGCAGGCATTTGCTCTCTCTTGGAAATCAGAAGCACTCACAGCAGCCTGCTAACCTGAAGGTAAAGGAGGCCACCTGTGGAAAACCACCTGTGAAAAACCTTTCACCCTCTCAATCTGTGATTCATCAAAGAATGTGCACACGCTCTGTAGAGTCCATTGCAAGTGGAATTTAAGAACAAAAGAAATTCCCAGAAAGCAAGAAAGAAGCAAGAAATTTTAGATATATACATAGAGTCTTGTATATATGAAATATCACATACAAGGAAATATAGATAAGAACTTCATAAAAGTTCTTTAGTGAAGCCGGGCGTGGTGGTGCACGCCTTTAATCCCAGCACTCGGGAGGCTGAGGTAGGCGGAGCGTTGTGAGTTCGAGGCCGGCTTGGGCTACAACTCGAGGGCAAGGCTGGCCTGAGCTACATAGTGCGACCCTGCCTCAAAAAATCAGGGCTGGGAGTTTGGCTCAGTGCCTTAAGCGCCTGCCCTGACAAGCGCGAGGTTGTGAGTTCAATCCCCGGTGCCGAAAAAAAAAAAAAAAAAGTTCTTTAGTGAGCAAAGATGAGAATCTCAGGGCTGGTTATCAGCTCAGTGACGGTGTTTGCCTAGCATGAGGGCCTGGTTTTGTCCCTGGGACTGCAAAGTGGGAGGAGCCTCAATATGAAAAGAAGTTACCCAGAGCAGAATAAACAAGAATGCAGATCCTCAAGTCTCCCTTTACTTTTATTTAAAATCAAAATATTAGATAGAAAATGATACTCTATAAGTAAATACTGTAGAGCAAAAGACCTACAGTTTTACTCCTCCACAGCCTAGAGTATCCAGACTCATTTTTTTAAACACAATGTATTTTATGAATAAACCTCTACACTTTTAAAATTGAGTTTTCTCTTTTTGAAGTACAGCTTCAAGCAACTACAAGTTTCCATCCTGCTAACCCCAGGCAGCAGTTGCTTTTAACTTCTATCTTTTATTTAAAAAACTTAATTGGAAGTTTTTGTAGCCAGAAGGAGCACTTCAAAGAAAGGAAAAAAATACAAAAAATTAATACTTTATGTCAGAGGTTAGGAGGGAAAGAAACAAAGATTACAGAAACGAGGGGTTAATAGTATATAAGAAAGCAGTGGAAGAAGGGAAGAATGCACGAAATGGAATCAAGAAAGAAAGGAGAAAGGAAGCCCATAACATTAAAAATAAAATGTGGAATAACATTTTCCTTACTCTGAACAGAGTAAGTCACAACACAAGGCTTACAGTACATCTATAATTTCCCAAATAACCCAGAGGACCAGGGGCCCCCACCCCCTGCCCAAGGCATTTACCCTGTCTACACTTACACATCAAGGGACCACAGCTCTTCCCACACTTTAATCTCCAAGCATTCCTATCAGCAGAAATTCTTTTTTTTTTTTTAGATTTTTTTCCAAATCTATTTTATTTCAAGGAGAAAAAAGAAGAAGAAGGGGAAGAAGAAGAAGCAGGAGGAGGAGGAGGAAGAGAGGAAGAGGAAGAGGAAGAGGAAGAAGAAGAAGAAGAAGAAGAAGAAGAAGAAGAAGAAGAAGAAGAAGAAGAAGAAGATGAAGAAGAAGAAGAAGAAGAAGAAGAAGGGAAAAGAAGAAGAAGAAACAAAATTTCAAAACAGATCATCAATCAGGGAATAACAACGGTACATATGTTGTGCATTGTCATCCCCAAATCATTTACCCAGAGCACAAGACATCTGTATTCAGTTGTCCGAACAATACCAGCACAATTCTTTCTCTTTAATGCACTCAGAGAAATCAGTAGTACAACTATCTTGTCTCTTGATATACATATACATATGGTTTGGGGGGGGAGTTGAGGTTTTTTGGCTTTTTGAGACAGGGTCTCATTATATAGTTCAGGCTGTCCTTGATCTCACTTTGTAGATCAGGCTGGTCTCAAACTCACAACCACCCCCCTGCCTCAGCTCCCCGAGTGCTAGGGTTACAGGCATGAGCCACCATGCCTGGCTTTCATATGTTTTTTTTCTTTCAGTTTCTCATACTAATTAGACAATATGATGTTTACACATGTGTTTCTTATTTATTTCATTTGCAAGTATGGTTGCAAGTTGCATCCATTTACCCAAAAAGTCTCCAGTTTATCCTTCTTTATGGCTGAGTAGTACCCCATTGTATAAAAACACATCTTCTTTATTCATTCCTCAGTCAATGGGCATTTAGGTTGTTTTCAAGATCTGGCTATTACAAGTTGTGCTGCTAAAAACATGGGTGAACATATATCACTACATCGCCAGAAATTCTAAACCAACTCTGAAAGAAACAATATTAAAACTGCAAGCCTGATTCAGTGTTCTACCTTTGCAATATGCCTGGAAGAAGAAGGCCTTGGGCTGCAAGGATGGAGTCCGGAGTACTTCTTTGTCCCATCTCTGCCAGTTTACATAAGACTTTGAGCAGAACCCGCACCCTCTCTGGAGCTCATCATGTCATTGTAAAACTCTGATAAACCATCTTTCCATAATTTAAGAGAAGTGAATCTCTCATAACCCTCACCAAGGATGCTAAGGTACAGGTAAATGGGACGAATATCCAAGATCCGCACCCACAAGTTCTTATACAATAGATTCTACTATTTCAAGTGGGAAACATTTCCCACACTGGGCTGGTGATAACCAAATCAAAAACAGGTCCTCAAGATCAGAATAACCATGAAATAAGATCAAACACTCACTGGGTCTGGACAGACAACACTTATGTTCCATTAAAAAAGAATCGTAAGATCTTTTTTCTCATGCTCTGCTTTCAAATACTTTCTCAGCTGTCAATTTTGGAAGCATTTTCCAATAGGACTTCACAGACTTCATCTATGATAAAAGGAAGTTTGGAGCAAGTGATTCAAGTAACAGAAGGAAAACCTGATAATAAAGACTGAACTGGAGCGAGAGGGAAAAATGCTGATGCTTCCAAAGCTTGAATCTATCCCTTCCTCACAGCCTTAGGAAAGAGCTTAGATTTCACACCCAGGAAAAACAGGGAGGCTTTCCAAAGGCACTGAGGCACCACACTACACTGCAGCAAGACAGAGATCCTGTTCAGAACACTCCTTGCACAGAGGCTGAGGCTGACACCAAAGCAAGAGTAACAACACCACTAACAGCAGTTAAGGAGATGCTGAGGCAGGATGATCTCAAGATCAAGGCCAACCTGGACAACTTAACAAGACTCTGTCCTAAATAAAATTTTAAAATCATGTTTAAAAAGGCAGCAGATGTAGTTCAGTGATATAGTACTTGTCTAGCTTGTGTGATGCCCTGGGTTTTATCTTCAGTACCAAAAAGAAAAATAAAAGAGGCAGATGGGCCAAATGGATTGGTTTGTCACCCCCACACCCCTCTGCAGGTGAAACTGCCCATCACACAGACCCACTGAGATTGGGAATCTGCACTTGTTCCCAAGGCAGGTGTCTTAGTTACTTTTCTCTTGTTGCTGAGACAAAATACGCACCATCCAAAGTTAAAGGAAGAATGGTTTATTTAGTTCACAGTTTGTGGAACTTTCAGTTCTGTGGGGAGTGGCTGATGCTAAAGATCACACGTGTGGGGTTAGAGCAAGGCCAGCCCTGAAAACACCTAGAGAAAAGCACCCAAGGTGAGCCAGGTGAACAAGTTGATCCATCCCCAAGAACAAAAGAAGCCTGAGGTGAGCTAGGTGAAAAAGTTGTTAGGTAGAGGTGTTTCACCTGGCATCAACCTGCCAAGTGCATAAGTAAACATACTGCGGTCATTGGGCAGCTTCTTTTCTCCACCAAGAGAGGGCTCCACCTGACTTCAGCTTTTTGCATTTTCACTCTCATCTTCATTTATCCACAGTCCTTCCCCCAGGAGTTTTCAAGAGTGGTGCTGGACATGGCATTTTGGCACCTGCACAGGGACCCGGGGTATGGGGAAACTCCTCACATTAAAGATGACAGAACACCTCTAGTTGTGTGCACAAAAGGGAGAGAGGTGTACTGATAGCATCAATATTGGTTCCGTTGATATCATCAATATCAATCCCATCATCAGGTGTAAAACATGGGGCAGATAGGTTCTCAAGAACAACACCTGTACTTAGAAAATGCTTGCTGTTTTACTGAAAGCAAAAAGTTCAGATATAAAGATTTCTCAACTGACAGAATTTCTCACCTTTGTGCAAGAGACATGTCCCTGGTTCCTGGAATAAGGAACTGTGAACCCTGAGATATGGAGGTGTGTAGGGAAACAATTGGGTACCCACCGTATTGCTGAGGGGCCTGAGTATATTCCCATGTTTACCCTTCCAGGGATATTTACTCTTGATCAGGGAGTGTCTTGATGATTACATGCCTGTTGAGATGACTACAGAGGATTTGTCTTGGAGCACTATCTTAAAACTAAGCCCTGAGCAGAAATAGGATAGTGGAGCACCAGCTCCCCTGCCATAGAGCTTGAACCCTCTAGCTTTGCTCAGTCAGATAAGGAAGGAGCTATGGGGGGTAAAGGAGACCTTTCCCCACTAGAGGAATGTTTTGCTGTGACTTCCATTTCACAGCCACTCAAAGTAAAACCAATAACCTTAACTGCACCACAAGCAGCTATTTCCACTTTCTCAGTTCAGAAAAATTTTGCTGCATCACAGGGTGAGACTTCCACACTTCATAGAATACAGTCATTCTTTCTTTCTCCCTTGCAATTAGTGCTAAGAAGCTGGGGGGCAGGAGAATCCCTGGAGGGTTTTCAACATGTCTATCCTGTTGTTGAAACCCAAGATCACAATAATCTGGGACAAATTATACATCTTTATCAAGTCATACCCTTTAAGACCTTAAAAGAACTAAAACAAGCAACCACTACCTCTGGCCCCACAGCCCCATTTACCTTAGGTTTTACAGACCTCATAGGCCAACATGTTTTGGCCTATTGTCCAGGGGATTATTTATTGTGGAAGGGAAGTTTTTTTGAGTTGTGTGCAGATCAGGCCACTCACAATGCCCCTCACAGTGTGGCCATAACAAAAGACATATTAACCTGAGGAACTGCCTTTTCCGCCACAAATAATCAACTTACTTTTGAATTGGAAGCATATGAACAAATTAAAATAGCTGCCACAAGGGCTTGGAGGGAACTTCCTTCAAAGGGTGAGACATCGCTTGATCTGACTTCCATTTGCCAGGATCCTGATGAATCTTTTCAGGATTTTTGTAGTACACTTATTGCAGGCTAGTGGGAGGATTATCAACATCACAGAGGCTGGCAAGCTAGTTGTTCATTATCATTCCCAGTTTCCAGGGCCTCTCACTGAGGGAAACACTGCAATAGACAGACTGCTGGCTACTGTCACTGCTGCTCCCCCAAATGCCTTTCAGCAGCCTTCTGCCTTCCATGCTGCTTTCCATCAAAATGCTTCTGACTTGCACAGAGTTCCTTTTAACCTGGGAACAGGCTCAACCAATTGATGAACAGTGCTCCTCAGAAGAAATACGTCTTCCTTCACCCGTTATGTAGTTAATCCCCAAAGGTTACACCCTAATTGTTTCTGGCAAATGGATGTTACTCACATTCCTGAGTTTGACCCTATATGCTGAGTCCATGTTTCTGTGGACACTTTCTCAGGATTTATTTTTGTTTCCACCTGCACTGGTGAAGCAGCTAAACGTGTCATTGCTCATTGCCTGAATACTTCTGATACTCTTGGCTACCCATAGGTACTTAAGACTGATCATGGCCAGGCTTATTCAAGTGCTTCCTTCCAAACATTTTATAAAATCATCCAAATTTTCCCTACCATGGGAATTCCTTATAACCCCCAAGATCTAGAAATTGTTGACTGTGCTCACCATACACTCAAAATTCAATTACAAAAATAGAAAGGGAGTCCTTTCCTACAAAATTCACACCTCATAATAGACTTCACTTGGCATTATATACTGTTAACTTTTTAAATTCTACTAGGGATTGGACTACAGCAGCAGAAAGACAATTCAATCAGGTAAAGGAAAAAAATCTAGGAAGGGCTGGGCATGGTAGCGCATGCCTTTAATCCCAGCACTCGGGACACTGAGGTAGGCAGAGCATTGTGAGTTCAAGGCTGGCTTGGGCTACAATGTGAGCACAAGGCTGGCCTGAGCTACATAGTGCAACCCTACCTCAAAAAAAAAAAAAAAAAACTAGGGCTGGGAGTTTGGCTCAGCAGCTCAAACGCCTGTATGGCAGGCGCGAGGCTGTGAGTTCAATCCCCAGTGCCACAAAAAAAAAAATCTAGGAAGGGCCCTCTAGAAAGATCTTCATATGGGAAAATGGAAGGGACCCAGCCCAGTACTCATATAGGGCTTAGGATATGCTATGTCTTTCCAGAGAGCACTAAATAGCTGGGTGCCAGAGTATGCCATTCAGCTATATCATGGACCCAGGCCCAGAGAATGAGTTGGTTCCACCTTTCAAGAAGCTGATGCTCAGTCCTTTGGCAGTGATGCCTCAGAGACCACATCACAGCCCACAGACAAGGATGGGGCTAGATCAGACCTGGGACCAATTAAAGAAATTGACCTAGGATGCCCAGGAGGTGGTAACCAAAATATGGAATCAAAGGTCTGAGTAGGTGACAGAGTGTATGGAGATAATAGGCTGGAAACTACATGAAAGAAAGGGACATGTCAGTATTCTTGAGACAAAATAAAATAAAAAATATATATTAATTATAGATAAAAGATTTTTTCCTTTCAAATTCTTCTTGTAAGAGATCTCTGCTAATTGACCTACAAAAAGTCCTAACTATTCTATTTATAATTACAAATTTCTAAAATGACAAAAGAGTTATTATAATTCAACTTGGCCAAAAATTGAGTGCACTCTGACTGTGCAAGAAGATTGTCTGTGTATTTGTTTGTCTGTTTGTTCAATCTGTTAACAACTGTTTTTCTCTGAGCTCAACAATTTTTCCATTCTCTCTCTCTTTTTTGTTGTTTTTTTTTTTTTGCATTTTCAAATCATTTTGTTTCTAATTTAATTTGGCTTATAGTTTTAAAAAGCAAGTTTCTATCTGTATTGCCAGTGGTCAAAAACAATGTCAAAATCAATTTTCTCATAGGTCACCAGAAATTTGTTAGGGTAACTAAATTGGAACCCTTCAGGTTTGGGGAATTATTAGCCAAGGCTCCCACTGATGAATAAAGAGCAGCTAGCTGCCTAGGAAAAATCATATCCTGGCTTTTGTTCATTAATAGGAGACCCCAGTGATCTCCATAGCCTTATGGGAGACACCCTAATAGATGTTATTAAAAATACATTAAATGATATGTTTACATTGGGTTATTGTCCAAAGGTTAGATTTTCTAGAAATGACAATGAGGTTTTCTGATTTAAAGATGTTCTGGCATGAAACCAAATTAAGAAACAAAAGCTTTCATATGGGTATGACAATTGTTATTAATCTTGTGATGTATTAAATGCATTCATGCCTTCAGATGTACAGGGATTGTTTATGGTGATAGACTTTTTTCTTTCAGATTCAGACCTCTGCATTTAACAAAAACTTATGTGATGTATATGCTATTTACATGCCACTATACTTACAGATGCCTAGACATTATGCAGTTCAGATAATGTCACAAACTTCTTCATTGTCATTCTATTAAATTTCAACAAGTTAGATAAAAGCTTCCCATGTACTAGATAGAGATACTAACTAAAAAGTCTATTCTATACCAAGATGGAGAATTTAAGTTTCTTAGAAAATTGTCATCATGATGGTCATGCTACACTATTATGTATGGCTTTCTTTTCTTTTTCTTTTGTACCAGGAATCAAACTTGCACTTGCCAGGCAAGTGCTGTGCCACTGAGCTATATCCCTGGCCCTTAAGTATGGCTTTTGATTTCAAATGTTCATGTAAAACCATATAACTGTTGTCTGTTAACATTCTACAGGAATTCAACTACTAGAACATCCATGGTTGGTAGAAAACAATGGTTCTACTTTATATTTCAAAGCGCAGGACAACTAGCCTGCCTTCCTGGTGAGTGCATGCAACTGGCGCCAACTCCAGGAAGAGAAAGAGAACCCGCCATGTTGGGTCAAGGAGGCTCCAACCAGAAGACAACTAGCCTTCCTTCCTGGTGAGTGTGTGTGACCAGCATGGACTCCAGGAAGAGAAAGAGATGTGCCTCCCATAGGCCTACTGGCATGCAGGCTAAGAGTCAAGGACACCCCTCGCCATAAGCAACCTGCTGGTTCAGAGGACTGGCTAAATTGATAGCAACTACAGTACATAAAGCAACTAAATGCTTGTACTGTTCGCTTGATTTTGCAGGCCTGGAACCGGCAGTCTGAGCATCTCTTGGGAAGATGACTGTATGCAATGTAGCAAATATGGGGGATTCTCTTCTGTCTTGTCTTTGAGGCCCAATATTGTTCTCATTGTTTTGCTTTATTCTGATTAATTATTTTTTGCTTTATTTCGTATTCTGTTTTTATTGGTTTTATTGTGTTTTGTTTTTGGTTTGATTTTACTATACCTGTTGGAATGGTCAACTATTCTGAAAATAACAAGATATACTATAGTAACTATTGTTTTCCTAGTATCTTTCTTTGAAGTTCTGTACCAGTTCTACTGCTTTGTTTTGATTGACTTTGTTTTGTTTTGCTGAATTTTATTATCTTTAAAATAAAAAAGTACTTGATATTCAGATAAAAGTATTAAGTTCACTGCTCCCATTACAGTGCAATGTCATTAACCTTCTCTTCTGAATGTCCAACAACTGAGGTTTGGAGACCAAAAACTAGATAGATAGATAGATAGATAGATAGATGGGCTAAGAGGACAACCCATATTTTGCCTCAGGCCCTTTGAGGTCAGTGAGAACCCAGAACATAAGAGAACCTCTGCTACAGCATCCTATAACTCAACAAGTTTTCAGTCTTCTGGCCAAGGAGATTGTTGAACCACAGAAGAAGGAGATCAACGGTATATAGCATCCCTGAGGAGAGTCACCAGGAGAGAAAAGTCTCCCAAGATTTCATAGAAAGCAGCTTGGTCAGGCAATGGCCAGGACTCATCCAGATAGCTGACACTGACAGGAGAACTGAGAGGTTCTATACATGACTCCAAAGTGTGGGGAGCAGTTGAGATATGACTGAGCCTGAGGTTGGAAAACTCCTTAAGACTAGAGCAAAGCCAGTCCCAAGGACACAGAATGCCAGAGGGAGACTGTAAACAAGGTGACCTATAGTTCAGCTTCATATCAACAGGTGTCCAGCCTTGATGTTTTTCCTTGTTAGCTATAGCACAGATAGCTTTGAGAATGCTTTTCTTTCAGTGTTCTCAGCAAAACACTGAGATTTGGCACTCTCAACCCCATCATGTGCTTTTGCCCTTTTTTTAACTTTGTATAAATAAAGATGCTGGAGTTGAGATGTTGCCACTGCCTCTTCATCAGAGAGGTCAGGTTCCACCTGGTCCCAGATTTCCTTTTATATGTTTTGTTTCATCTTAGTCTCCTGTTGCCCCTATCAGGACCCCATACTCTTTGCGGGTTGAGACACCAAGGTAAATCCTGAGGAGACTTAACTGACCTTGATAGATAGCAAGAAATTAATTTAATTATCATAGATTTCATTTTAATTTGGTCTTGAACATCCAGCAGAAAAGTATAACCACAAGATTTATAAAACAATGCCATAGTAATATGATAGCAACTAAAGAAACTCAAATCACTAACACCTTCTGATGATTTCCAGCAACACTGGTAACTGACTAGTGTTAATAGGCTGTATAGGGTTAAATTACTGAATGCAGGGACCTGAAATCCTTAGGCTGAGAATCTTTAGCCTAAATGAGTAAGCTCACTCAGAACAGAAAGGGTTCAAGAAGGAGAAGATCTTCTTCAAAGCCCTCCATACACAGTTCCTCCAACTCCAACAGACCACCCATAACTTGCAACTACAAAACAAAATAGGGGGATATATGGGAGGGGCTGAAGCTGAAGACTGATCACACATATGGGGCTAGAGAAAAGCCAGCCCTGAGAATATGGCGCATCCAAGGCAATCTAGGGAAACAATTTGTTAGGCAGAGGGGTTTCATCTGGCATCAGCCTGCTGGGTATATAAATAAATGTGCTGCAGTAGTTGGGTGGCTTTTCTCCACCAACTGAGAGGGCTCCACCTGACTTCAGCTTTCTGCATTTTCACTCTTGCCTCCATTTCTTCACAGTCCTCCCCCCAGTTTTTGAGAGCTTCACTGGATGCATCACAGTCCATCATTAACTGGCTCCAAAGCGGAGTGGCTCAAGGTAGGGGGGCAGCAGTTTATGGCAGTGGAAAATGGCAAAAGCAAAAAGCGAGCAAGAGAGAACAAACCTTTTTCCGACCCATGTGTTGTATCCAGTTGTCAGCCTACTTGTGGGGGGCCTTAGGGAGATTTTCAAGGGTGAGGTCCCAAGGTTAAAGAACGCATGTGTGCAAGACATCAGCGACAGCAGCAGGCAGCATGGAGCAGAGCGGAGCACAAAAGTGCAAAAGTGCAAGAGCCACCTGTTTCTTTACTGTATACTTCTTATACAGGCTGTCATCTCATATTTACATTCTTACATAGTGCTGTAACCAGCACGTGCATGTTTACACATGCTGTCATATTTACATAACTGTATCCCACTGTGTGCTTGTGCTAGAGAAGTGGGGTCATGTCCTCAGGTCTCCTTAAATGCCCCTGAACTTTAAAGCAGTTTGAGTGGTACCCCACACCAGTCTACTGGGATTAGGGCAGTGCCAATCCAATCAGTGGACTGACCCAGCAGTCAATCACCATTAATTTCAGTACCCTTAATCCCATCATTGAACCATGAATCGATCACAAACTAGATTCAGCCACCTCCAAAACACTCACCCCACACACACAACTGTATGAGGCTTTGGGAGGACATCCAGACACCAACCATAACAACAGGCAACTCATAGGTACACCAGATCATCAACCCTGGGACACAGAGTAAAATTATAATCTAGGCTGATGAGGGTCCCTTCTTAGGGAATCTGAATGGGCCCATGAAAGCAAAGCAGTTGAGAGAAAGTTAAAGGTCCTGATGAATGAGAGGCTAGATGGCTCCGACAGGTTACAGAACCAGATTACACAGACCTGAAGCAGCCAGAACCCTAGTACTGCCCTCTCCAAGGTACATATGGACACAAACCACAATATCCTGATGTATGAGACAAAATTGACAGAGGGAGGCTTAACACATAACCGGGTTCAGCAGAAAAAAAATGGAAATTCTTATATACCAAAGACACAGAAATAAAAAAGTCAGAAACAGCAAGAAGGAAAAAGCTGAACAAACTTGAAGGCAGAAAGAACACTAGCTAAATTGCCTAGCATGCTTGAGGCCCCAATTTTGATCCCAGTACAAAAAGACAGGGGGACTATATGACATAAAGTGGCTTCCCATGTGATAGTAAAAGAAGCAATTTTAAATGTGTAACACCTAATTATGTGGCTTACAACATATAGGGAAAAATCATCAAATTATAAGGAGGAATTGATGAAACCACATTGATAGAGGGAGGTTTTATCATGTCTCTCTTATCAATTTACAATGAAGGGAACAACCAAGATTTCATAAGAACATTTGAACAGCAAGCTTTATCAAATTAATACACTTTTTATTCCTTTGGAGCATTTACAAAAACTGACCATTCAAAAATACAAGACAAAGCCGCGCATGGCAGTGCATGCCTTTAATCCCAGCACTCGGGAGGCTGAGGTAGGTGGAGCATTGTGAGTTCAAAGTGGTTTGGGCTACAACATGAGCAAGGCTGGCCTAAACTACATAGTGCAACCCTGCTTCAAAAAATATAGGGTCAGGAGTTTGGCTCAGTGGCTTAAGCACCTGCTTGGCAGGTGCAAGGTTGTGAGTTTGATCCCCCAGTACTGACCAAAAAAAAAAAAAAATACAAGACAAATCATAACAAATATTAAACATTCCAAAACATATAGGTCTTAATCTTCATCAGCATGTAAATAAGCTAGGGATCAAT
>RJWM01021341.1:0-35552 GCA_004363535.1 Dasyprocta punctata | reverse complement strand
AACCAAACTCCCAGCCCTGGTTTTTTGAGGCAGGGTCACACTATGTAGCTTAGGCCCGCCTTGCGCTTGCGTTGTAGCCCAAGCCAGCCTTGAACTCACAATGCTGCTCCTACCTCAGCCTCCCGAGTGCTGGGATTAAAGGCGTGTGCCACCACGCCCGGCAATAAAAAAAACACTTAAAATAGATAAATTTAAAAATCAATTTAAAATTCCCCCCCCAAGTTTATCATTCAGAATCTTTCAGTTGTGAACTGATAACCAAAAACAAATCAGATATAAGTTTTCCTTTAAGTGGCCTGTATATATACATTTGTGTATATATTTAAATTATACTGAAAACTGCTTACAAATGGCAGTTCCTGTGAAGCAGATGATGATGAAGTTGCAGGTAATTCTAGCATGTTTCCTAATGTACTGGTACTGGAGTCTAGATCATCCTGAAAAGATAAATTTATTGAATTTAATTGCTCTTCTATGGTAATGTTTGTATCTCCTAGTGAAAAGGGAACTGGAAGAAGGGCTGCTTTTTCATTGCTGCCGTCCACTTCATCTCTGCTTATTTTTCTGTTTCAGTTTGAGGAGCTAATGGCAAGAATGGCGATTTGACTGCACCATGTCTACTCTCTGGTGTGCTGTCTTGTTCACTTCCCATGGTCACTTCTACATCATTCTCTGATTTAGGCTCATATTTGCAGGTGGCATTGGTCTGAATGTCCTCAAAGATCTCCTCTATACTCTCATCTTCTGTGACTGGCTGTTCTGGGTCTATTTCAGATCTACATCTACTTTGTCCACACAAGTAAAATCCTCAAAGTGCAGAAAGCCATTCTTGATGGTCTTTGTTACTTTTAATTGGAGTTCAGGGAGTTATTACAAGAGGATTCCTGTTTCATAGCAAGTGCTGTAGGTCCCCAGGACTCAAGGAAGTGCAAACAATTGGTGACTGAGCTCTTGAATCACTTGTTTTCAAGGTCTTGAAAGGATTCTGATCCATCAGCAGACCCATTTAAATATTCTACATTGAGAGATGTTCCTCCAGCCACAATTCTGATGCCTTTATTTTTTCCTGCTGACTTCTTTGAAGGTCCAGTCTGTCTTTGAGTATATATTTACTTCTTTCTAGCTTAGCTGCCTATAATAAAATCACACATACTACTTAAAAAAATAAATATTCTACATTGATCATGGAGACCAAATCCTGTAGTCTCTGCAGTGGAATATAACAGATGGAGAATCTTGTGCATAAGCATTTTGGGATGTTTCACTAGCAGTCGATAACTGCATAGCACACCCATTAAGTGGCTCAGAAAAATTGGATTGACCATTACTGAAAGAGCTGTCCTTGTCTTCAAGGGCATCTAAATTCACTGGACTGGAAAAGGGCAGCAGACAATTTCTTCTAGATAGCTCACAGATCTGATCCATCCTGGGATGGCATCAACCATGCCCCGCGCCCCCTCCCGGGCCAGCTTTGGGGAAAGGGTGACCCTCATTACACTGGCATGCAAGCAGAAAGGTGGGGAGAGAGTGCTTCACCCCCATCCACCTTCCCCTGTGTTTCTCTTCTTTTTGTCTTTTTGAGACAGAATCTCACTATGCAGTTCAAGCTAGCCTTGAACTCACTTTGTAGCTCAGGCTGGCCTCTAACTTGCAGCAAACCTCCTGCCTCAGCCCACCCCCTCCCGCCCCCAGTGCTGGGATTAGGGGTGTGCCATGGGTTTCCAATGAGAATTTATTTGTCCAGCCTAAGAGCTAGGCCAGCTGGCAGCTCTTTCCTCCTTGTATGCAAAGAAACCATGAACTAGGCTAGAAACAGTCAAGGCAAGTAAGTTTGTGTCTTGTTTCTGACACTCATTTAGGATGTGACCTTGGACTCGTCACTTTCTTGTTTTTGGTGGCAGATCCCTAACCTGTAGCATTGGACTGGATTCCAAAATTGTTCCAACTGCAGCATTCTAGGATTTGCTACAACTACTGGTATCTTAGTTTTCTCAACTCTCTGTATACATCATTTTCTCCTGCCTCAGGGCCTTTGATCATGCTCTTCCCTCTGTTTGAAATGTTCTTCTCTTCTCCTTTTGTTTTGTTAATTCATGCTTACCCTTCAGCTCTCAGCTTAGTGCCATTTTCTCAAAGAAACCTTTCCCAGCTCCTCTGAACTGGATCAGGAACTAGAGTGTATGACCTCATAACTTTCTGCAGTTTTGTTTCTGAACCTTCATCATGTTTGTATGTCTCCACTTGCTTGAGTAATGTCTCAAGTCTATCTTTTCCATCAAACTTTTACAGGAAAAGCTTTAGTTAGAAAATAAGAGATCCCAGCACTAGAGAGGCTGAGACAGAAGGATGGCCCTGAGTTTGAGAACAGCTTGGGGTAACATAGTGGGTTCAACCACAGCCTGAACTATACAACAAGACCTAAAAAAACAAAAACAAAAACCATTTAGGAGACTGAGGCAGGAAGAACACCATGAGTTTGAGGCCAGCCTGGGCTACATAGTGAGTCCAAGGCCAGTCTGAACTTCATAGTGAGACCTTCTCTCATAAAAGAAGGAAAAAGAGAGAGAGAAAGAAGAAAGAAAGAAAGAAAAGTAAGGAAAATAAGAAAGGGCTCCATCTTAAGCAGCTGGAGGGGACACATTCTCATGAAGGGAATCAGGCCACCCCCTCCCACCAAACTTCTTTGTAGTGACAATAAGGACCTATCTTGCTCACCATTCTACCCAGCATCCAGATCTTTGCCTGCCTATTTTGAAAAGAGTCAACATACATTCACTGAATAAATGAATAAGTAAATGGATGAATGAAATGATTTCTTTTATTAGCTGCTTAATTTTTTTCAATGCTGGGGATCAAATCTAGGGCCTCACACATACTAGGTAAACTGCTATAGTAAATCCCCAACTTATAAATGAGTTTCATTTCAGGAGAATGTTCATGAGTTGATTCATTCTTAAGTCCAACAAGTGAGTCTTATACTATATTTTCACTTTGTTTCCATGGTTATTACTTTGTGCTTCCTAGCAGTCCCCTCCACATCACCTCTGCTTTTCCTCTTGTTTCCAGATATCCTGGGCTCTGATTGAGCACTGTACTATTGTACACTAAGCACACAGCAGCAGAACTGTGACAATATCTGGCAGGCATATGAGCTACTTCCATAATTTGTTCCCATCTATGAATGTTTGTAATGCAAGGCCAGTTCCTATCTGTGAAAGTTCATGACTCAAATTTTTGGAAGTTGGGGATGCACTGTACCTTAGAGCTACAGCCCTGGCCGACTCTGTTCTCCTCAACACTATTTGGTTAGGTTTAAAAAGCAGTTGATTGGCTGAGACTGTACCTTAGTAGTAGAGATTGCCTAGCACACATAAGGCCTTGGGTTCAATCCCCAGGAGGGGGCATGTCAGAAGCCAGGCTACCTGGATTTGGAAACAGTTTTACCAATCACAAGCTGTGTAAACTGAAGTAAATTGTTCAATCTATCTGTGCCTCAGTTTTCTTTATAAAGAGAGGATAATAACATATACTACCTGTCTTTGTTACTTTTCTCTCATTGTCAAGACAAAATACCTGATGCCCAAAATGAAGGAAGAAAAGGCTTATTTCTTACAGTTTTTTGGAGGTTTCAGTCCATACTCAGTTGACTCCAAGGCAGGGTGACATGGCTGAGGGGCAGCCATTCATGGCGGCAAAAATGGAAAGAGCAAATGGCAGAAGAGAAAATAAATATGCCTCCTTCCCATCCTTACATTGTATGTTGGCTCCACCCCGGGCAGTGCAGTACTCACACCACCAATCCCAGTGCCAGACAATGAACCAATCACAAACACTAGGTTCAGATGCATCCATGATTGCATGAGGTTTGGGAGGCCATCCAAACACAAACCACAACACTACCTAATAAGGTTAGTGTGTGGTTTAGAAGACAACATATTTAAACTATGAAGAACAAGGCCTGGCACTTAAGTGTTACATAAGCGAGAGCTATTGTCATTAATCTGTGTCATCCATCTCTCCACTCACACTTTTTGAACTCTCCCACTAAGCCTCATTATCTTATTTCCCATCTATGAGTGTGTATGAGTCAGTGTAATTTGTAGAGTAGGTCAAAAAGTTTTGTTTTTAAACATTTCTATTGTGGAAATTTTTATTATGGGAGCAGTAAGAGGATAATGAACCTCTGTAACAAGCTCCAACAATCATCAACATTTGGCCAATCTTTATTCATCTATACCTCCTCTTTTCTCTCACTACAGGAATATTTTCATGTAAATCCCAGATGTCATATCATTTGTCTGAATATACTCCAATGTGTCTCTAACAAATAAGGTCTTACCCCCCCCCCACCCGATACCATTATCACCGTTTAAAACTGACAATAGTTACAGAAGGCTTTAAAAACTCCATTCCTTTGAGAGATGCAGCAACAACTGGAACCCTGGATTTATGGCAGATGTCGCAAGGTATCTGGCCTTCTGCACTGGCTCCTTTGAGGGCCCAGCCATGTCTGACTGCCTATATTTCTAACTAACTCAGCTGCCTGTAACATTCCCCCCTCTGAAAAAGTAACCCAAACTGCCGTGAGGGAGTAAAGGGCAATGACCAACCTGGCTTCTTCAGGCTGAAGGGGGTCGTAGTTGTTGAATGGCAGTCACGGATACTCTGCAGAGGTTCTAACTAATGGCCCTCAGTAGATACCAGGCATTTTTATCTTTGGTAGCTTTAAGTCTAGAGGAGACAAAGGCAAAGAAACAATTAAGTATGTATGGGCCAATAACAGAATTATTAGGATAATTATGAGTACAGTTAACAAAGATTTCCATCCTAGGGAGGATAAGGACAAGGTCCAGGGAATTTTAGAGTCTGACATGTCATTGATTTGTCATCTAACATCCTGAACAGTTATTGAGATATTAGCAGAAGGATCAGGAACGTACACACATTTAGGTTTTTTTTTTAAATTTTATTTTAAAGATAGTAAAATCCAACCAAACGTAACAGAACAAAGTCAATCAAAACAAAACAGTAGTTCTGTCCCACCTTATGCCCACTTTGTGAGTTCCCACTTTCCCCCACCTTAGACCCATCTCACTTTGTGGTTTTACTCTATAAAAGTCCCTAGAAATGACAGTCTTTGGCAACCCACTCAGGACCCCTTCTGTCTCTCTCTGACAGAAGCTTTCTTTCTCTTGATAAATATATTCTGCTCTTAACCTCTGTTGTTCCTAAAATTCATTCTTCCATTTTAGAGAACACGAACTCATACCAGACATATAGTAGTTTGGGAGTTTCATTCCCCTATTTGATCAGGACACCAGAGGAAGCACTTTTCCTTTTGGTAGAGTTCTCCCCTAGTCTCTTCTTCCCCTGCTCGTCCTTTGGGTGCTGGGGACACCTGCACTCCACCCACCCTATCTTAGTCCTTTTGTGCTGCTACACAAAATGCCAGACTGGCTACTTCCTAAGCAAGAGAAATTTCTTTCTTACAGTCGAAGGTGGAGGTCCAAGATCAGGAGGCCAGTAGAACTGGCAACTGGGGAGGGCTGCTCTCTCACTGCAAGGTGGCAGCCTAGTTAGTGGACCCCTCAGAGGGTAAGGGACGCAGCTTCCTTACAGGGCAGAAAAGCAGAAAGCAGGGCCTAACTAGCTGCCTAAAGGCTTTCCCTAAGGCATGAAGCCATTCATGAGGGTGGATCCCTCAGACTTTCATTGCTTTCCAGAAGGCCCCATCTCCTAATACTGTCAGCTGGTGAGGGGGTTAATTTCCACACTCTGTTCCAGGGGTTGTGATTCAAACACTTAAGCAAGGTAAACAAGTCCCTTCATGCCCCGGCTTCTTCTACTTCATCTTTCTCATTTCCCACCACTCCCTTCTTTTCAGCAATAAGCAGACTGACTCAGTGAAAGAGAAATTTGTGCTCAGATTGACTTGATATTGAATTTTGGTTCAGCACTTCCCAGTTGAGGAACCTTAGGCAAAGCAGCTTTATCTCACTGAGCCTCAGTTTCCATGTCAGAATATTGAGAATAAGAGTAGCACATGAAAGGGCTCTTAACATCATAGTTGTACAAACCAGGATAATAGCCCATCCTCTTTAAAATCTCCCACACCCTTTTCATTAGCAGTATTGGGATTGAGCTCTGTGCCTTTGCATTGAGCTACATCCCCAGCCCTTTTTAAATTTTACTGTTCTATTTCTTATAGGCAAGGTCTTGCTCAGTAGCTAAATTGCCTAGGGTGAGAATCTTGTGATCTTTCTGCCTCAGCCTCCCAGAGTGATGGAACTATAGGTGTGTGCCACCTGGCGCAGTCCCCAGCCCTTTATTTTTGAAAAAAGGTCTCACCGTGTAGTTCAGGCTGGCCTTTGAACATACTATGTAGCCCAGGCTGGCCTCAAACTCTCAGCGATCCTCCTGTTTCAGCCTCCCAAATGGTAAGGTTACAGGCATGTACCACCATACCCGGCAAATATTAAAATATTACATACTAAATTAGTGCCTTGAAGAATTATAAAGTTCATGTTCTTTATATGACAAGAATAATTGTTTTGGGTTCACAACTTCCTACTTAGCATTACCCAAGTAAGCCACTTGGAGTCACTCATATTTCTCTAAGCCCTGAATTTAGGGAAAAAAGCAACTGAACTTTACACGTGGAAATACTGTGTGTATTTTACAATTTCAAAACATTTTTAAATGCTCATCTCCACATCATCATATGCCCCATTATGCCATCTGGTGAACGCTTAGTCATTTTTCATTGCAAAATGTTTCCACCTTGGGTTAGGTCTTCTCTTTTCATGCCTTTTTTTTTTTTTGGTACTGGGTATTGAACCCAGGGCCTGTTCTCTGAGCTACATCTCCCACCCCACCCTCCCCACCGTTTTTTTTTTTTTTTGAGACAGGGCCTCCCTATGTAGTTCAGATTGGCTTGGAACTCACTACTTAGCCCAGGCTGGACTCGAACTGGCAGCAATCCGCTTGTCTCAGCCTCCGGAACGCTGGGATTACAGACGTGCGCCACCATGCTCTTAAACCGCTAAACTAAATTGCCCAGGCTAGGTTTGAGGCTAGGTTTGAATTTTTGATTCTCCTGAGTAGGCGTCTCAGAGTGCTGAGATTACAGGAGTGTGTCACCACACCCCGCTAGCTGGTTTTGTCCCTTTATGGTACCGGGGACTGAACTCATAACCTCAGGCTTGCCAGGCAGGCGTTTATACCGCTGAGCTAAACCCCCGGCTGGCTTTGTTCTTACAAACCCTTCCTTCGAGGTTAAACGGCAGGGACTCCAGGGATTTGAATTCAAAGCTGCGCCCTGCGAGCAGGGGCGGGAGCGGTGGAAGTCTCCAGGGACAACTCCACCGGCAACTCCAATGACTGACATCACATCAGGCGGTCTCCTCCACTCACAGGATAGCACCGGCACGCACGGACGCAGTCTCACACTCGCCAATTCACCGAAGCATTTGGCGTATATTAAAAATGCAAGAAGTCACACGATGACGCGTACATACCGCGCAGCTGGCGACCCAGACTGCCTCTCGGTCAGTGCGCATAGGCGCAGGCGCACGACCTTCATAGGCGGGGCTTAGGCGGTAGTGCCATGGAGCTGCTGATTGGCTGGCTTCGAGGCTGACTGTTGGCCTGACTCCACGTTTGCGCAGGATCATGCGCGGGGCGGGAGCAAACGAAATTCAAACTGTTGGCGAGATACAGAGAATCGAAACCTAGGGTCATGGAGCCTTACCAAGGTTTGGCGGAAGCTGAGCCCTTGAACTCAGAGCAGGCTGCCCATTATATGAGGTATGTATGGGCCGCTCGGCGGGTGTAGGTCGCAGACTGTGGCCCTGGGTGGGGGTGGGTGAGCCCACAGACCCTGGCAGGGCCCCAAACTGCTGAAGCGGGGTTTTGTGAGACGCGCGCGGTCACCCTCGGAGTAGGGCCTGAGATCAGCTCTGGACGCTGCCTCACCCCCACCCCCTTATTTTTGCCACATAATCCACCGTATGAATTTTTTTCAGAACCAGAACTTCAATTTGAGTCTTTCCAACCTACCAATCCCCAGGCGTAGGTGGTACGGAGATGAATAAAACAGGCCCCTGGTTACCAAATTGCATATAATCGATATTGAAATGCAAAGGAACCTACAAACCAATACAGTACTTCTATAATGTTTGCTAATTCTTGGAAGTCGTTAAATGTTCTGGGTTGGAGAATGGCCAACTATATTTGTGGTTTGTGGACAGGGTCTCACTTTGTAGCCCAGGCTGACCTCGAACTCACGGCACACCTTCTGCTTCCTGCTTCAGTGTTAAGTGCTGAGTTTACAGTTGTGTGTCACCACCCCCGACTTGGAAGGACTTATGGTATATATGTTAACTGACCCCTTTTTTAGTTTAGATTTTTTAAACATAGTATAAAAATTCGTGTGGGTTTTTTTTTTCTTTGAGACAGGGTCTCACTCTGTAATTCAGGCTGGTCTTGAACCCACTGTGTAGTCCAGGGTGGCCTCCAACTTGTAGCGATCCTCCTGCTTCAGTCTCCAGTGGCCAACTGTAAAAGTCGCAGAGCTAAGGGAAAACCTCCGCAGAGGGAAGGAAACATTTGAGCTGTGTGTTGAGAAATGAATAAGCATTCACCAGGTGGTTGGGTGGGGTGCGTGGTGGTGTGGAGATGAGTATTTTATTTTTTATTAAGAGTAGGGGGGATTTAACTCAGTGGAGTAAGCGCCTGCCTGGCAAGCGCAAGGTCATGAGTTTGATCCCCAGTACCAAAAAAAGAAAAAAAAAATGAGGTCTGTTTTTTTGCCAGGGATACAGCTCAGTGACGTAAGCACTTGCCTGGCAAGTGAAAGGTCCTGAGTTCGATTCCCGGTACCAAAAAAAGAAAAAAAGTGAGATTTGCCTTTTATTAAGAGTAGGAAAATTGGGCCTGGAATATAGCTCAGTGGCATAAGCGCCTGCCTGGCAAGCACGAGGTCTTGAGTTTGATTCCCAGTACAAAAAAAAAAAAAGTAGGAAAATTTATTGGGGAAAAAGAATGGGGAGGGAATGAGCATTTTAATTTTTTTAAAAAATTATAGTAAGATACACATAAAATTTACCTTAATTTCAGTGGTGTTTATTGTTGTATAACTCTTAACCTTATAAAACTAAAACTACAGTATAAACAACTCTTGATTTTCCCCTTTCCCAGCCCCTAGCAACCATCATTCTTCTGTATGAATTTGACTGCATTAAAGACCTTATTTAAACAGGATCATACTGTATTTGTCACTGTCTGACTTATTTTACTTAGTGCAGTGTCCTCAGTGTTCATCTATGCAGTATCATTTTGCAAGGATCCTTTTTAAGGCTGAGTAATAGTTCATTGTATGTAGATTCATGCATTTTTCTTTTTTTTTTTGTTGTTGTTGTTGTTGTTGTTCCTGTCCGTTTGAGACAGGGTCTCACTATGCAGTTCAGGCTGCCCTTGAACTCGCTTACTTTGTAGCCCAGGCTGGTCTCAGACTTGCAACACTCCTGCCTCAGCCTCCCAAGTGCTGGGTTTACAGGCATGCGCCATCACGCCTGGCACACGTTTATGTGCTGATGGGCACTTAGGTTATGTATATTTTTTCCTTTTTTTTTTTTTGGTGGTACTAAGGATTGAACCCAGCGTCTTCGCACCGAGCAACATCCCCAGCCCTTTTTTATTTTGAGATAGAGTTTGACTAATTGTTAAATTGCCCCCGCTAGGCTGGAATTTGTGTTCCGTCTCAAGCCTTTCAGAGTGCTGGGATTACAGGTATGAGACTACACTGCTCCTATATCTTGACTTGTGAATGATGCTGCAGTGAGCATGGGACTGCCTCTTTTTTATATATAACTTTTATTAGTACATGTTTGCAGTACACAGTGACTACATTCATTGTAGGGATTTGGTACATGTATGTTGCAGATACCTCTTTGGCATACTGATTTCAAAGCCTTAGCTATATACCTAGAAGCAAGTTTGCTGAATCATACAGTAGTTGTATATTTTTTGTTTTGAGACAGGTTCTTGCTATGTAGTTCAGGCTGGCCTTGAACTCACTGCGTAGCCCAGGCTGGCCTGGAACTCGAGGCAATACTCCTGCCTCAGCCTCCTGAGTGCTGGGATTACAGAGATGTGCCACCACACCCAGCTTCTTTTCTTTTTTTGAGACAGGGTGTCACTATGCAGTGCAGACTGGCCTTGAACTTGGTTATGTTGCCCAGGCTGGCCTTGAATTCACAGTGATCCTCCTGTCTCAGCCTTCCAAGTGTTGGTATTACACGTGTGTGCCACCATGCCTGGCTGGCTTCTATTTTTAACTTTTAAGAGATGGTATCCTAAGTTGTCTAGGCTAACCTTGAATTTACCTCCTGCCTCAGTGTCCTGACTAACTGGGATTACAGGCATGTGCCACCCACCATGCCAGACTGCCTTTTTATATCTTTTTAAAAAATTGCTAGGCATGTTGGCACCTGTAATTTCATTAAAATAATTTTTTTTGTTATTTAATTTTATTTTTTTGTGAGGCAGGGTCTCACTGTACAGGTCAGGCAGGCCTTGAGTTCACTATGTATCCCAGGCTGGTCATGAACTCCTCAAATCCTCCTGCCTCGGCTTCCTGAGTACTGGGATTACAGGTGTGCATCATCACACCCAGCATTTTGGTTTTTTGAGATAGGTTCTTACTATGTAGTTCAGGCTGACCTTGAACTCACTATGTATCCTAGACTGACCTTGAATTTGTGGTAGTCCTCCTGCCTCAGCCTCTCAAGTACAGGGAATACAGGCATGTGCCACCTGATGATGCCTATAATTTTATTTTATTTTTGGTACTGGGGATCGAACTCACAACCTCATGCCTGACAGGCAGGCACTGTGCTGCTGATCTGTATCCCCGGCCCACCAGGTGCCTATAATTTTAGTACTCTGGGAAGGTGAGGCAGGAAGATCTCAAGTTTGAGCCCAGCCTAGGCAACTTAGTGACTTGGCAAGGTCTTGTCTCAAACTAACAATTTAAAAAGGGGCTGACTTTGCCTCTCAGGATGAAGGCCCTGGTTTTAATTCCCCAGTACCACCCCCTAAAAAAATTATTGTGTATATGGTTGTCTTTTTATTGAGTCGATTATGTCCTTTATGTAGAGTTTTTTTCCCCTTGACACAAGCATACATTCATTATGTTCACAAAACAGCCTGTTTTCCTCATTTAATTCAAATAACTTGTTCATCAGCAGGCTGAGGTGTATGTGCTCAGGCCACAGGGGCCCCCCTGGATACCCACTCTCACCAGCAGAGGACCATGCAAAGAAGAAGCAGTCTTGGAAATATGGAGACATAGGCTCCCCAGACCTGAATCAATGAACAGAACTTTCGTTTTTTCCAAAATTATTACTGTTGGGGTGGGATCTCAGTCTGCTGTCTGTAGGTACAGCGTGTGCCTAGGCCCTAAGGCTAAGTGGTTTACTCCCTCCTGCCATTCCCTCCCCCTTGAGCTCTGTGTCTAAGGCAGCTCTGTGTGCTTTCAAATGGGCTTCTACACAGTGCCATCAGCATTGCCATTCCAGTCTCTGAATGGATTCTCCAGGCAAGCTGCACCTTTGGGTGGTTGGAAAGACTCAAAAGAGGTTTAAATGATGGTGAAGTTAATCTGTAATGCACACAAGTGTGTGTGTGATTTTGGGGCATAAAGCTGGGGTCTCATACATGCTAGGAGCTCTGCCACTGAGTTACATACTCAGCGCTTTTAATTTTTTAGTAGTACTGAGGATTGAATCCAGGACCTTTACATTGAGCTATATTCCCAGCCCTTTTTTATTTTTTGAGACAGGGTTTTATTTAGTTGCTAAGTTGTCCAGGCTGAGCTGAACGTGGGATCCTCCTGCCTCAGCCACCAGACCAGCTGATTGCAGGATACACCATCATGCCTGACTTGCACACATTTTCTTTGTCACATACATTCATGTTCTGTCACATGGTGACTCTTGTGTCAATCTGTGTCACTCATGCTCTCCCTTGGTGGTGATATCTAACCATCAGCTCCTCTCTTGCCCACCCTGTCTGCTGCTCATACTCTTTCTCCCTATCACCCACCCACCATCTCCTCATCTGTACTGCTGTTGTGGGGAATTTCCCAAGCCAAGCCAAACCAAACCAAACCAAACCAAAAGGAAGACTCTTTGCACCAAGGAGATAAGAAGGCAGCATTTAATCTTTACACCAGCAGACTGTTGGAGTTTGCGCCAGTGGACTGTTGAAGGCATAGTTCCTCCCAAGCAACCACGCTGAATCAGGAAGGAGTTTAGTCTAGCTAGAATTAGAAGTGGGAGGTACAAAGCAAGTGACCAAACATTACATGATTGGTTACATACATTGAATCATATATTGACAGACAGGCTAGTCTTGAAACAATAGAAACATTCCAGGAACCAGGGGAGGAGGCTCTTACAGAATGGGCATACTTAAGGGTATTACCATAATATAGGAATGGTGGGAGAGAGAGCTTTTACTGAGTGAGCACAGGTCAGCCCAAGGTGCCTTAAGGTATAGGCAATTACTCTGACATTGTCAGGGTTGATTGAATTTACCAGAGACGCAGAACAGCAACTTGGTTGGTCTTCCAATTAATCATGAAATATCTATAAGCTTGTTATTTTGCCCCAACATTCCCCCCATTTTTATTATAAAGGAGAATCCTCTACCTTGCCAGAGCTCTGAGGTCTATAGACAGCATGGAGATTCTATTTGATCTTCAGTTTCTTGGCTAATTTTTGTGTTACATCTGCCACAAATGATGTCCCATTATCACTGTCTATAGTTAGAGGCAGCTCATATCTAGGAATAATTTCTTTCAACAAGACTTTGCATACTTTAGAGGCTTTTTCAGTCTTTGTTGGAAATGCTTCTGGCCACCCAGAATAATTACAGACAAGAACCAGCAAGTATTTGTAACCCTGACATGGTTTGATTTCAGTAAAGTTTATTTGGAGGTCTTCAAATGGTGAAAGTTCTATGTGTTGGATCCCAGGCAGCAGCTGTGGGCCTGGTAAAGGTCTCAGTCCTTACACAGATTTGACATCTCCTGCTGATGGCTGCACAAAGTGCTGATAATTTTGGAATGTAATAGTACCGACCCAGCAGCTGGGCCATTGCAGTTTTTCCTCCATGGGTGATGTCATGGTGATTTTTTACCCAGACATAGGCTAATTCTTTTGGAACAATTATTCGTTCATCAGGCAGTATCCAGGCACCATTTGGGTTTATGGTAGCCCCTTCCTGTTTTGCCCAGTCTATTTCTTCTTTGGTGTAATGGAGGGGGCCTTTATGTAAGCTAAGAACTCTCTTTTGTGAAATCTTATGTAGATCTTCTAAGTTTTTAATCAGTGTATTGCCTGTCCAGGTTGAGGCCTCAGCAGCCAATTTAGCTGCCTCATTGGCTTTATGATTTTCATGAGTAACTATATCCTTTACTTTTTGATGCCCTCTGCAATGGATAACAGCAACCTTTTTAGGCTTCCGGATTGCAGTCAGTAGTTGAGAAATCTCATCCTTATTTTTAATTTGTTTTTCTTCTGTTGTCAGAAGTCCGTGCTCCTTGTATAACATCCTGTGGACATGGACTGTAGCAAAGGTGTACTGGGAATCTGTGTAAATATTTACCTTCTTGTCTTTTGCCCAGTTGAGGGCCTATATAAGTGCCCAGAGCTTGGCTCGTTGAGCTGACCGGTGTGGAGGAAGACATCTGGCTAGGAGCACCTCTTCCGTAGTAGCAACAGCATAGCCAGCCCTGCATTATCCACCTTTAACAGAGCTACTACCACCTGTGAACAAGGTGTACTCAGCGTCTGTTATGGGCTCCATCTGGAGATCAAGACAGCTAGCGAACAGCTCATTGTTTAATGCAAGGCAAGCATGATCAGGTGGTCCAAGCTCTATGGGCAAATAAGTTGCTGGATTTAGAGTCTTTACTGACTTGAAGGTGAGTCGGGGATTCCCGACAAGCAGTCCCTGGTACTGAGTGATGCGGCTGTTTGAAAGCTATCGATGTCCCTGACTATTAAGAAGTTCAAGAACAGCATGTGGCACCTGAACAGTTAAATTTTGTCCCAGAGTCAGTTTGTCCGTCTCCTTAACCAGAAGGGTGGTTGCTGTAAGTGCCCGCAAACAGGGAGACCACCCTTGGGAAATGGAATCCAAAGTCTTTGACAAGTAGGTGACCAGTCTCTCCTAAGGTCTCACCATCTGGGTTAGAACCCCTGTGGCAACATGTTGCTTTTCATCCACAAATAGGTTGAAGGAGTGAGTTACATCTGGGATTCCTAATGCTAGAGCTGAGGCCAGAGCTCTCTTGATTTGTTTGAATGCCTCAGTTTCCTCAAAAGTCTAATTTATTATGTCTCTTTTAGTCCTGGGTTTTTTCAGCATGTCATAAAGTGGTCTGGCCCTTTCAGCATAACCTGGTATCCACCGGCTGCTCCTAAAAACTCTGAGTCTCTTTTTACAGTTAGGTCGCAGAATGGAACAGATGACCTTTTTTCTTTCAGGACCTAAGTGTCGAAGCCCCTTTTGTCCTGTGTCAGAGTCCTCCCACTCAAAAGCAAAAAGCAGTTGACTAGCAGGAGCTATTCGCAGGCAGAAAAAGGCAGGTGAACCAGGCAACATTAGGAGGAAGCAGGCCCCGGAGGGTGTACGGGTTTGGGACCATTGGATGCAAGGTTATGGTGGCTGCATTGACAGCACAGAGGTCTTGCACTGGCTGATAGTCTCCATTACGCTTTTTAATCAGCAAGAGTGGAGTGTTCCAGGTCGATTGGCAGTCTACCAGGATTCCAGCTTGTTTCAGTCTGGAGATGTGGGGCTGAATCCCAAGCCTCCTGGGACATGGGATATTGCTTGATGGCAACAGAAACAGCTCCCATATTGAGTGCAATTGTCAAGGGGGCATGACTCTTAATGTCTCAGAATTACAGTTTATGGGCATATCTGTTTGATAGAGACACCATTCTTCTTATTGGAGCATGTTCAAAATGAACATCAAGCCCAAGGTTGGGGGTTCAAGGATGAGGGTGGCAGGCTTGTCAGGAGCAAAAGAGATTGTTGCTCCCAATTTTGACAGTAAATCTCAACCTAGCAGAGGGACAAGCATTCAGGCATGTATAGAAACTCATGTTTGATGAAATGTCCTCCCAGTTCACAGGATCAACTCTGGCAAAACCTCTTTTCAGTGGGGATACCAGTAGCCCCAACTACTGGAACTTGCCAGGAGGTCAAAGAAGTGATGGGTTGGGTGACAGAAATTTTAGTATTTTCTTCTACAAACACACTTACATGAGTGGGCAAATGTGTGTGTTAAGCATGTATGTATGTCTATGGTTTGGGGTTTTTAGGGTAGTCAGGGTGGGGTTGATGTAAAGGTTCTTCTGTAGGGGCTGAGACTAGCATGTCTTTTTTTTTGCATTTAAAACAATTTTATTGCTATAGTTTAGATATTGTCTTAGTTACTTTTCACTCATTGCTGAGATAGAATACCTGATGCCCAAAATTAGGAAAGGAAAGGTTTATTTCTCATAGTGCTTGGGGGTTTGAGTCCATACTCAGTTGGCTCCAAGGCAGTGTGGCATGGCAGGGCTGCCATTCATGGCTGCTGCAACAGCAAGCGAACCAGTGAGAGAGAGAGGACATGCCTTCCTCTCACCCTTACAGTGTATGTTGGTTCCACCCATGAGCAGGTGCAACACTCACATCACCAATCCCAGTGCCAGATAACAAACCAATCACAAATGCCAGACTCAGCCCCATCCATGATTACATGAGGCTTTGGCGGGGGACACAGGACCATACTCATAACATTCCACCCCTGGTCCCCCAAGGATTCATGTATATCCTTTATACAAAAGACATTTAGTCCATTTCCAAGAGTTGCCCAGGTCCTAACAGTTTCAGCATTGCTGCAAAGTCCAAGTCCCAAATCTCCTCTGAGGTCTATGGCAAACTCTTAATTGTAACCCCCTGTACAAATTAAAACAAGTTAAACACTTCCAAAATGCAAAGGCACAAGATGAACATTACCATTCCAAAAGTTACAAACAGGGGAATACAAAGCACTGGAACCAAAGCAAGTCCAAAATCCAACAGGGCAAACATTAAGTCCTGGATCTCTCCACTCAGCATCTGAAGCAGTCTGGTTGCAAGCTCCAAAAGGCTTGAGTGACTCCACCCCTGTGGCACTTTCAGGGGTTTTAACTCGCACAGCTTCTCTCTTAAGCCCACTCTGCTTGTTTTTTGTAGCTTTCCTTGGATGATCCATGTTCCTGGCTTTTCCAAGCTTCTGGGTTTTCCATTGTACCCTTGACTTCACCCTTACATCTTTACATATTGCCCTCTGCAGCCGGGGCAGAAGCTGCGCATTTTCCTTGCACTTAAAACCAGTGCCACATGGATGCTGCCAAGGTCCGCTGCCAGCTGGAGCAGTAGCCAGGCTTTCCTCTCTCTTGGCTGTAGGGGTCAAGTGCCTGGATCGCTGAGCTCTCTGAATCTGGTTGTGAGGAACAGATTCTCTGTACCACTGCTATTCTGGAATCTGGTACGGCTGCCACCATTTTGGAATCTCCTGAAACCTCTGTCGCTGCTCTGGAACATGGCGCTCTGTGGCTTTCTCCTCTGAGCAAGCTCTTTCACTTTTGATAGTCTGAGGCTGCAAAGGGTGGAGGCTCGCTGCTTCCCAGAATGCCTCTAGGCCATCATTTTTATTTCTTTGTTCCTTCTCAGCAATCAAGGTTTCAGCTGTATCTTTACAGTCCATAGCTTTCTGGTCAGACTGACAACATTTTAAATCATCCTTCTGGGCTCTTTGTTCTTGGTTTGCAACATAAATCTTGCTAAAAGTTCCCAACAATAGCCACATCACCGCCTCAACATTTGACTGTCTTGAAATTTCTTTTGCCAGATTAATCAATCCTCCACCCTTAATCTCAGTCTCAGGCAAAGCAAAATGCAGACAAACTTTCTGCCAAGCCATAACACACATTGTGTGGAGTCCAACAACCAATGCAGTCCTCCTTCCCAGCAGAAACCTCCCGAGCCTGGTCTTTACTGGTGGACTGTCTGCCTGCCAGAAGGTCTCCTGAGCTCTGACCAGAATCTCCCCTACGGAACAGCCTAAGCTGTTCCAGCACCACTCTTTCAGGTGACATCTCTGAACCTTTCCAAACTCCACAAGCCATTCCCAAAGGCTCTTGAACCACATGGTCAGGAATAGTCACAGCAATGACCCCATTCCTGGTACTAAATTCTTTCTTGGTTACTTTTTTCTTGTTGCTGAGACAAAATATCTGACACTCAAAATGAAGGAAGGAAAGGTTTATTTCTTACAGTTCTTGGGGGTTTCAGTCCATACTCAGTTGGCTCCAAGGCAGTGTGGCATGGCATGGTGAGGCTGCCATCCATTGCCACTGCAACAACAAGGTGAACCTGCGTGAGACAGCACACACCTTCCTCTCGTCCTTACACTGTATGTTGGTTCCATCCCTAGGCGGGTGCAACACTCACATCACCAATCCCAGTGCCAGACAACAAACCAATCACAAATGCTAGACTCAGTCCCATCCATGATTACATGAGGCTTTGGCGGGGGTGGGGGATCCAGGACCATACCCATAACAAATATACATAATGATAACATTCATCATAGGGAGTTTATACCTGTACATGATATATCTTGCTGCTTCTTTTTTCCCATTCCCCTCCCCTCCCTTCAATCTGAGTTTCCCTCCTTATTTACAGAAGCTTTGTTTCCATTTTTTTCCTTCTGTTGTCTTTTTTTTCCTGTCCCTTGCTTCCTTTCTCACCTCCCCTCCCTTGTTCCCCTTCCCCTTTCCCAATATCTACTATACATTTTGGTCCTTATTTATACTTTTGATTTTTCACACCAGAAAAACAATGCAGTTTTTAAATGTGTGTCTGATTCATTTCACTTAAGAGTATGGTCTCAAGTTGCATCCATTTAGCTAGAACCACTTTTTCATTTCACTTCCATTCTCAATTTCAAGCATTCTACTCTCTGATCTTCATGTTATTCTAATCCCTTCATATTATGGGGACCTACAGGTAATCGATTTGGTGTCTTCTCACCCTGCTCAGATCCTCACTTCCTTATGTAGCCTGAAGTCCAGAGTCAATGATGGAGAGCTCATTACACATACCTTTAACTTTTCATTCTCTCTTATTTCATTTTACTTGTTTGGCCAGACCACATCTTTTGTATGATAGGTGGAATAATGGCTCACCAAAGATGTTCACATACAAATTCCTGAAACCTGTGATTGTTACACTGTAAGCCAAGGAAGAATTAAGATTGAAGACGAAGCTAAGGTTGCTAATAGTGAGATTATCTTGGACTATCTGGGTGGGCCCAACGTGATCAAAAGGGTCCTTAGAACTAGAAGAGGAAGACAGAAGAGGTCAGAGTGATGTGATAAAAGGACTCAAACCATTGTTGCTCACTCATAAGAGAGGGGAAGGACTATGACCCAGAAACTGTGGACACTTCCAGAAGCTAGAAAGATAAATAAATTCTCCCTTGGAGACTCTAGAAAGGAATGCAGACTTGCCATTACATTTATTTTAGCCCAGTGAGACCTGTGTCAGGCATCTACAAAACCTCTATATAACTATAGGTTAAAAACTAGTATAGTTAGTTGTTCTTTGGTATTGGTAGCTATTGGTTCCAAGACATCCTGCATATGCTCAAGTCCCTCATTGAAGATGGTGTAGTATTTGCATATAATGTATACACATCCTCCCATACACTTTATTTTTTTTATTTATTTATTTATTTTTTGCAGCACCGGGGATCAAACTCACAACCTCGCGCCTGCCAGGGCAGGTGCTTAAGCCGCTGAGCCAAACTCCCGGCCCTACCATACACTTTAAATCATATCTAGATTACTCTCTAGAGATGCTTCTAACACATTGTAAATCCTATTCGTATAGTAGTTATGGTATATTTTTTAGGGACTGGAGTTAAAAAAACAAAGTATACATATTTAGTACAGACACAATTATTTTCCCTTTTTGGTGGTACTGGGGATTGAACCTAGATCCTCATGTATGCTAGGCATTGTACCACTGAGCTACAACCCAGATTTTTTTTTTGAGACAGGATTTTAATAAGTTACCTAGGCTGGCATCAAACTTGTGATCTTTCCACCTTAGTGTCCTGGGTAGCCTGGATTACAAGTGTGTACTTCCGTGTTTGGCTTTTCCAACTATTTGTGTTCTATAATTGGTTAAATCAGGATGGCAGGAGCCATGAAAATGGAGGCCTGTCTAGACATTTGTGTTATTTTAAGCTACTACATTTGTGATCATTTGTTTAACAGCAGCCGTGGGAAATTAAAACACTTCTAAATCCAACTCTGGCCCACGCAGATGAATGTGGTTGAGAAAACAATGCTGACTGGTTGTATTGGTTTGTCCTGTGTCTCCCCCAAGGCCTCATGTAATTTGGACAGGGTTGAGTCTGGTGTTCGTGATTGGTTTGTTGTGTAGCGCTGGGATTGGTGATGTGAGTGCTGCACCCACCCAGGGGTGGAGCCGACATACAGGGTAAGGACGAGAGGAAGGCTTCCGCCCTCTGTCTTGCCTGGTTCGTGCACCTTGCTGTTTGGTGGCCGCCATGAATGGCTGCCCCACCACGCCATACTGCCTTGGAGCCAACTAAGTATGGACTGAAACTCCTGAGAACTGTAAGAAGTAAACCTTTCCTTTCCTAATTTTGGGTGTCAGGTATTTTGTCTCACCGAGTGAAAAGTAACTAAGACACTGGTCTTAAAATCCATAATTATTAATGTCAATTAGACTCTTAATAATACCTGGCCATCATATTGCGATTCTTTCTTTCTTTTTTTTTTTTTTTTTTTTTTTTGGTACCAGGGATCGAACTCATAACCTTGCTCCTGCCAGGCAGGCACTTAGGCCACTGAGCTAAATCCCCGGCCCTATTTTTTGAGACAGGGTCTCACTATACAGTTCAGACTGGCCTTGAACTCACTTTGTAGCCCAGGCTGGTCTGGAACTCACAACGCTCCTCCTACCTCAGCCTCCTGAGTGCTGGGATTAAAGGCGTGTGCCACCACCCCTTTTATTACTTTTACATACATAAAAATTCCAGATATAGCTATCATTGTCTACACTTACTTGCAATTTCTTGTTTTTTCCCTAGCTTTTTTTTTTTAATGGTACCAGTGTCTTTGCAATGAGTCTCATACCCAGCCCTTTATTTTTTCAAATTTAATTAAGTTTATTGGTACAGTTTAGGTATATACAGCAATCACATTCATCATAGGGAATTTGTGCCTGTATATGATATACCTTGATGTGTCTTTTTTGTTTTTTAACCCCTTTTTTATTTTGAAACAGGGTCTTGAAATTGCTCAGACTGCCCAGGCATGGTGCACACCTATAATCCCAGCATTTGGGAGGCTAAGGCAGGAGGATCACTCTGAGTTTGAGGCCAGCCTGAACTACATAGTGAGACCCTGTCTCAAAAAGCTGAAAAGAGCCTCATGTGAGGACTAGTCTTATTTCTATACACAGGGACACTAGTGGATTAGTGAAAATAAGCAGCTGGTCATAAATGAGTTATTGTTTGTGTTGTCAGTTGTTATGGTGTAACTTTAAGGAATTTTTTTAAGGGTTTTTTTTAAGTACTGTATCTTGGAAGATATGAAGATCAGGCATGGAGGCACATTGTAATACCTGCAGGAATTTGAGGCAGGGGGATTGCCACAAGTTTAAGGCCAGCCTCAACTACATAAGAGTGACTCTGTCTCAAAAAAAAAACGCAGCAGCAGCAGTTAGGAGGAATCAGAATCTTAGTAGCAGCAGCCAGTGAGGTCAAAAGAAAATCAGGAATGAATTATGGGTTTCATGGAGAAGTAATCAGCTCTCAAATACTGTTGGCCAAGGAATAGGAGGATTGAGAATTGATTGTTGGATTTAATTATGAGTCATTGGTGACCTTGCCAAAAGCAGTTTGACCAGAATGATGAGCTAAAAACCTGTTTAGAATAAGTTCAAGAGAACCTGGGCCAGGTGGGCTAGCACCTGCTTATCATTCCAACTACTCAGGAGCCTGGGGCAGAAGGATCACAAGTTGGAGGCCAGTCTGGGCAATTTGGGTTTGTTTGTTTGTTTGTTTGTTTGAGTTTTTGGGCCAGGATATCATTGTGTTGTTCAGCCTGGCCTCAAACTCAAAGCAATCCTCCTGCCTCAACCTCTGGAGTGCTGGAATTACAGTGTTTGCCACCATGCCCAGCCAGTCTGGGCAATTTCACGACCCTGTTTCAAAATTAAACAGGGAAAAAGTACAAATCAAGGTATATCATGTACTGGTACAAATTCCCTATGATGAATGTTATCATTGTATATACCTAAATTGATCAATAACTTAATTAAACTTAAAACTTAATTAAATTTAAAAAAAGGGTTGGGTGTGTAACTCATTGCAAAGACCCTGGGTTAAACCTCTAGTACTATTAAAAAAAAAAGAGCTGCAAAAAATAAAAAAAAAAAAAGAAACCAGAAATATGTGTAGACAATGATGGCTATATCTGGAATTCTTATGTATGTAAAAGGAATAAAGGAAATAGAAAAAAGGTCCTGCCATTTCATTCATCTCAAATTATTTTAAGTTCTTTCCAAATGGCTGTTGGATTTGGATGGTAATGGAGCTGTGGCCATAAGCAGGAAGACTTGAGAGCCTTAGACCTGGAGGGCTGTGACGAGGGTTAAGTGCATCCATGCACTTTCCAGCTACTAGAGAGAGTTTGGGGTACTGAATAGAGTCAGATGCTGAAAAACTGGGGGTTTGATGAGTATGTTATTTTCTTGGTGATGCTAGGGTTGAACCCAGGCCTTTATACATGCTAAGCAAGCCCTCTACCACTGGTGAATAAGTTTTCGTTGTGTATGGGTGCAGCACATGCTTTTGAAAATAAAAAGCAACAATTTTAAAAAACATTTCCCAGGTATCATGGCATTTCACCCTTAAATACTAAAATACACATCTCAGAAAAAGAAAGTATTCTTAAAAAAGCACCATGTGATATCACAACTAACAAAATAAGCTAACCCTTCGATATTATAAGATATATAATCTATATTCAAAGTTTTCAAGTGATCTTTTTTGGTTTCATGAGACAGGGTCTCACTATGTATTCAAGCTGGCCTCGAATTCACTATGTAGCCCAGGCTGGCTTCAAACTCATGGTGATCCTCCTGCCTCAGTTTCCCGAGTGCTGGAAATACAGTTATAATCCACCACACCTGGTTTACAAGTGGTCTTTTTATCACAATGTTTTTAGAATCAGGATCTGAGAAGGTTTCACACACTACATTTGGTTGTTTCTTTCTTTTTTTTTTTTTTTTTGTCTTTTTGTCACAGGGTCTTGCTATGCAGTTCAGTCTGGCCTTGAGCTCACTTTCTAGCCCAGGCTGGTCTTGAACTCACAACAATCCTCCTGTCTCAGCCTCCTGAGTGTTGGGATTACAGGCATGAGTCACCACGCCAGGCATCTGGTTGTTTCTTAAGCCTCTTTGAATATAAAAATTGTTTCCCCGCTTTTATTTCTTTTTTTTTTTTTTTTTTTTTTGCGGCACTGGGGATTGAACTCACAACCTTGCGCTTGCCAGGGCAGGCACTTAAGCCGCTTAGCCAAACTCCCCAGCCCTGGTTTTTTGAGGCAGGGTCGCACTATGTAGCTCAGGCGGGCCTTGCGCTCGCGTTGTAGCCCAAGCCGGCCTCGAACTCACAACGCTCCACCTACCTCAGCCTCCCGAGTGCTGGGATTAAAGGCGTGCGCCACCACGCCTGGCACACCGCTTTTATTTATATACCAGTGATTTGGATTAACCTGATAGGTTCTTTGTAGTGTTATAAACTTGTTGTCCCACTTCTGTAATTTAAATCTAAAGGTTTGATAAAGTTAAGTTTCAGGGGTTTTTGTTTGCTTACTTTGGGACAGGGGATTGAATCCATGGGGTGCTCTATCTTTAGCCCTTTTAGCTTTAATTTTGAGACACGGTCATGCTAAATTGCCCAAGCCAGGCATGAACTTCTGCTCTACCTCAACCTCTCAAGTATCTGGTATTACAGATGTGTACCACCATGCCCAGCAAGGTTCAATATTTTTATCATGAACACTTCATGGGTGAGGCACTGTACTTCCTGTTGCATCCTATCAGGAAACATGTCTCATTCTCATTCTTTTAGTAATGTTATGTTTGATCATGTGTTCAATGGTCAGAGTCTGATCATTTGCAAATTTGCATTGATACTGGTATGTTTGGGATATGTTAGATACTGTGAACCCGTCAGTCTTTCATCAAATTACAAAATGAAGCCAGGCGTGGTAGTGCACTCTGTAAAGACTGAGGCAGGAGGATCACAGGTTCAAGCCCAGCCTGAGCAATTTACTGAGACAGTGAGATCCTGTCTCAAAAAAAAAAAAAAAAAAAAAAAAACAACTGGGAATATAACTCAGTGTGAGCTACTCAGTTTGGAAAAAGAAAAAAAAGTGATTTTCTAATTTGACTTTACCTTCAGTATGTAAATTTTTTGGGGTGCTGGAGATTGAACCAAGGGCCTTGCACATGCTAGGTAGGTGGGTAAGCACTGAACCATAACCCTACCCTTCACCCTCTGATTTTGAGACAGAGTCACCCTACATTGCCCAGGATGGCCTCCAACTTGGGATCCTCTTGTTTCAGCTTCCTGAGTAGCTGGAATTACAAATGTGTGCTACCATTTCCCACTTAAATGTTAATATTGGAATGCCATGTCTATTCTTTCCTTTGGTGATCTTATTCTAATTGTTGACTTTAAATCGCATGTTTGTGCTAAGAATGTTCACATCTTTTTTTTCTGTTTTGTTCACATCTTTGTGTGTGTGTGTGTGTGTGTGTGGCACCGGGGATCAAACTCACAACCTCGCACCTGCCATACAGGCGCTTAAGCCACTGAGCCAAACTCCTGGCCCTAATTTTTTGAGGCAGGGTGGCACTATGTAGCTCATGCCGGCCTTGCGCTCCCGTTGTAGCCCACGCTGGCCTCGAACTCACAACACTCCTCCTACCTCAGCCTCCCAAGTGCTGGGATTAAAGGCGTGAGCCACCATGCCTGGCTTGTTCACATCATTTTAAGTAAAGTTTTTTTGGTTTTGATATTTGAGACAAGGTCTCATTATGTAGTTCAAACTGGCCTTGGACTCACTTGCTTATGTATTTATGTAGCCCGGGCTGACCTCTAACTCCCTGAAATCCTCCTGCCTCAGCTTCCCAAGTGCTGGGACTATAGGTGTGCGCCTGCGTGCCTGGCTACATCCACAGTCTTCCCGTGATGGTTCTTATCTGTGAACCATTCAAGTAGACAGTAACATTCTTTAAAAATTTTGCTGTGAATTGTAACACGTGGAAAAATGTGTAAGACATGACTATTGTCTGATAGTGGGCCTGAGACTCTTAGGATTGGAGCTTACCCAGAGTTTTGTTTGGGGCTTAACACTGTCTGGCTATATACTCTGTTTCATCTATAAGAGCAATCACTTGAGCTGAGTGTGGTGGCACCTTCCCAGCATTCAGGAAGCTGAGGCGGGAGGATTGCAGCCAGTTGAAGTCCAGCCTAGAATACCTAGTGACACCCTGTTGCAAAAAAAACAAAGTAAGCAAACAAGCAAAAAAAAAATAAAAAAATAAATTTTTAAAAATGAGAGAGAGAAAGAAAAAGGAAGAAAACCAAAACGAGAGTGATTAGTTGAAACAGTGTAAGGCTCTCTGTAGTGTTTATTATCTGTGTCATTGGATTCCCCGGATAAGAACTATATAGTACAAAAGAAATCCAAGGTTTTTAGCTACCTCTTCAGATCCTTTATATCCTGTCACAGAGAGAATACAAGTAGGCAAGAAGAGGAAAGCCTATTTCAAAGTGAATAAAAGCAGACAGGGTTTTAGAACCCCTCCTTTGTGATTTAGACCTGAAAATTTTAGTGCTGTTTTTGGTAGAACTGAGCATATACCCTTCTGCCAGAATAAACAGGAAGATAGTATCCTCCTACCTGCTAACAGCATGCCCTCAGAAAGAAGCTGATCCTGCTGGCTAATTACTCTGGAAAAAACAGCTAATTAGTAATTATATCAAAATCAAAATTATCTCTTTCTGGTATGGCAGGTATGCTTTGGCATCCTGATGGAGCACACTAGCCAGTGCTTCTCAGTAAGAAAAAAGCTTTTATTATTTAAGGAAACATTTGGTGGGTAATATCCTGACTGGCTCTTTGGGATAAAGTCAGTCTGAAGTGGAAAATTCTCCAGAAACAATAATAAGCTCTTTTAGAGTAGGTAGGGACCGTTAGTACCTGCAGTTCCTTCATCTTTGAGCCCACAGTTATCTGGTTAGACATTGCCAAGCATAAAAGATCAGATTATGATTACACCTGTATAAAAGATCTAGAAGCCGGGCGTGGTGGCGCACGCCTTTAATCCCAGCACTCGGGAGGCTGAGGTAGGTGGAGCGTTGTGAGTTTGAGGCCGGCTTGGGCTACAACGCGAGCGCAAGGCCGGCCTGAACTACATAATGCGACCCTGCCTCGAAAAACCAGGGCCGGGAGTTTGGCTCAGTGCCTTAAGCGCCTGCCCTGCAGGCGTGAGGTTGTGAGTTCAATCCCCGGTGCCGCAAAAAAAAAAAATAATAAATAAAAAAATAAATAAAAGATCTAGAATAGGCAAGTACCTACAGGCAGAAAGTTAATCATCCACCATGGACTGGGGAAGGTGGGTAAGGAAGAGTTGTTAGTTGATGGGTGCAGAGTTTTTGTTTGAGTAAAGAGAAAGTGGTGATGGTTGCACATTATTACTGTAAAGCCATTGTACACTTAGAAATGGTTTAAGATGGCAAATTTTGTGTTCTATATATTTTACCACAATTTAAAAAATCTCAGGAACTTATTCTCACAGTTATGGAGACCAAAGTCCAAAATTAAGATGGCAGCAGTGTTAGTTTCTTATTGGAGGCCATGGAGAGAATGTTTTATGCCTCTGTCCTAATTTCTGGAAGGAATATTGACAATCCTTGGAGCTTTATGGGATGTAAATGCATCATTCCATTTTCTGCTTTCATCTTTATTTGTTTGTTTGATTGATTAATTAATTGGCTGGCCTTGAACTCATTGTGATCCTTCTGCCTCAGCCTCCCAAGTCCTGGGATTACAGGCATGCGCTACCATGCTCAGCTCTACATCCATCTTTATATGACATTCTCCTCTCTGTTTGTGTGTCCCAATTATTTACTTTATATTTTTTGAGGTGGGGGTTTTGCTATGTATGCCAAGCTTGCCTTGAACCATGATTCTCCTGCCTCAGCCTCCCAGAATGCTGGGATTATGGGTGTTTACAACTATGCTGGGTTCCCAATTTGCCTCTTATAAACATACCAGTTATGTTGAACAACCCCTTCCCCAGGGTGACCTCCATCTTAATTACATCTGCAAAGACCCTATTTCCAAATAAGGGCACATTCACAGATTCCAATCCACATGTAATTTTAGGGAACCCTATTCAACCTGGTACTATGCAGTGTTGTGGATAAAATATATAGAGTGAGCGTAAATACATAGGGTCAGAAGGGTATTGATAACATTGGAAATATCAACATTTATATAGGAATAGGCAGAGAGAACAATTCAAGATCCAGACTGGGAAGGAATGGTTGGAGACAGGACGAAATCTAGGAAAGTGGTTTGTGCTGCTGAGCCCAAGGGGAAGGGGAAACTTCAGGAGAGAGGTGGTGGTCTGCAGATTTAAAAAGATCAAGAAGCCAGGCGTGGTGGGTCACGCCTTTAATCCCAGCACTCGGGAGGCTGAGGCAGGAGGATCATTGTGAGTTTGAGACCAGCCTGGGCTACAAAGTGAGTTCAAGGCCAGCCTGAACTGCATAATGAGACTGTCTCAAAAAATAGAGCCGGGATTTAGCTCAGTTGTGAGTTTGATCTCTGGTACCAAACAAGCAAACAAAAAAAACAAAAAGGTCAAGAAAGGACCATAAAGTGCCAATGGATTTGCCAATATTGTTTGTGCCCTTTCTGAGAACAGTCACCTTAGGGAGGTGTGTAAGAAGCCTAGTTTTATGTATCTTCAAACTGAGAGGCAGCAGTCTATAGATATAGGCAAAGCAGTCTTTTTTTGTTTGTTTGTTTTTTGATCCACCAGCTAGATGTAGTTACTAGCATTTTACTCTACTGGCTTTATCACATACCTGTTTTTCTGGTGCTGGGAATTGAATCCAAGGCCTTGCACATGCTAGGCAAGTGCTCAGCAGCAGTGAGATATGCTCTCAGTCTGCACACACCCATTCTTTTCATTTCTTTGTTTTGTTTTTGGTGTTTTAAGATAGGGTCTTGCTATGCAGCCCAGGCTTCCCTAAAACTATTGATCTCCTTGTCTCAGCCTCCCAAGTGCTGGGATTACAGACACATGTGCCACCACACCCAGCCTTGCACATACCATATCAGTTCTTAACACATGGCTATGTGAGTTCACCAGATTTTTGGGGGATACATTTGAAAGTAAATCAGACATCAGGATACTTTTCTGTGAATAGTTCAGCATACAAATTATTAGCTAGATTTCAATATAGATACTCCTCGTTTAATGATCAGTTATAATCCTGGTACTGGGTTAAATGAATTAGTCACTAAATGGGGAACTGTATATAGTACATACATTACAATGTTCAGAACAAACAAATGGTCAAAGGAAATTCCAACTTGATGACTTTGCTTTTATTTGCATAACTTAGATGCGTAACAGAATGTAAAACTATAATACTGTACAGTATAATCAGTAAATTTTTTTTTATCTTTTTTGAGACAGGGTCTCGCTATACAGTTCAGGCTGACCTTGAGCTCATATTGTAACCCAGGCTGGTCTTGAACTCATAGTGCTCCTCCTGCCTCAGCCTCCTGAATGCTGGGGCTACAGACGTGTGCCACCACGCCCGGCTTATAATCAGTAAAAATTACAGTACTGTGTAAACAAGGTGTACTATACAAAAGGAAGACATGAAGCTCTATAAACAAGATGTGCAGAACTGTGCAAAATAAATAAATAAATAAATAAAGATAGATCGTAAGTCCAAACAGCACACCTTGGTCATAAGTTTGAGCAGTTGTTAAACAAGGAATATAGTATCTGTATTTAAGGGTTTTTTTTCTTTTGAAGTACAATTTACATTGAAGAAAAACAAATCTTACATAAATATTGGAGGAGTTTTGACAAATGGCTGTACCTGAGTAATCTAAATCCCTAGCAAAGTATAGAATGCTATCACCACCCCAGAAAATATTTCATGCCCCTGCCCAGGCAACTCCTACTTTTCCCTTCCATAGGTGCCCACTGTTCTGATGTTTTCCACCATAAATTTGTTTTGCCTGTTTCAGAACTTCATGCTTATGAAATTACATTGCTTCTTTTTTTTTTTTTTTTTTCGGTATGGGAAATGTCAGGCAGGCACTGTGCCACTGAGCTATTACCCCGGCCCTGCTCCTATTCTTTCATGCCTGCCTTGTTTTGCTCAACATAATGATATAAATTTCATGCATGTATTTATCCATGTGATTTGTTCTTTTTTATTATTCAGTAGTAGTTCTTTGTATGTTTTGTATGAACACACTAGGTTTTTTTGTTTGTTTTGTTTTGTTTTTGGGGGGCACAGCACTGTGGATTGAACCTAGGGTTTCATGTATGATATGCAGGCACCCTACCACTGAGCCACATCGTTGGCCCCACCATAGATTATTAATCTAACTTGGACTCGATTTTTTTTCTAGTTTTTTCCTAGTTTTTGGCTGTTATAAAGCATTTATTTATTTATCTATTGGTTTTTTTGAGGCAGGGTCTTGCTATGTATGCCAGGCTGGCTTTGAACTCACAATGTGGCCCCAGCTCTCCTTGAATTCACAACAGTCTTCCTGTCTCAGCCTCCTGAGTGTTGAGATTACAGATGTGTGCCACCATGCTAGGCATAAAGTAGCATTTTTTTTTTTTTGGTACTGGGGATTGAACTCAGGACCTTGCACTTGCCAGGCAGGCGCTTATGCCACTGAACTAAATCCCCAGCCCATAAAGCAGTATTTTTAAAAAATGTTTATCTCAGATAGGGGAAGGTTCTTTCTTTTCTTGTTTCCTTTTTGACAGGGTCTTGCTAAGTGACTGAATTGTTCAGGCTGGGCTTGAACTTGTGATCCTCCTGTTTCAGCCTCCCAGAGTGCTAGGATTATAGGCATGTGCCATCATGCCCAGCTGGGAAAAGCTAATTATTAAACAACCAATAACACCTGCTGTTTGACTGAAATGTAAACCATGTTCTCCTCTAACTTATCTTGGGATCACTGTTTAATAATGTGAAGTATGTAGTTATAAGTGATTATGGTAAAATATTTCCTGCTTGATTAAAATGACCATTCCTGGAAGCAAGATTAAAAGGAAACAATTCCCACAGCCTAGTTCTGCCACGACCCATACTTCAATTTTTTTCTTTTTTTCTTTTAAAGATAGTAAAATCCAAAAAACAAAACAGAACAAAGCCAATCAAAACAATGCAGCAAAATTGGTACAGAACTTCAAAGCAGGATATTAGGAAAACAACAATAGCTACCATAGTATATCTTGTTATCTTCACAGTAGTTGTCCATTCCATCAGATATAGCAAAATCAAACCAAAAACAAAACAGAGTAAAACCAATCAAAACAGAATATTGAATAAAGAAAAATAGTTAATCAGAACAAAGCAAAACAGTGAGAACAATATTGGACTTCAAAGACAAGATAGAAGGAAATCCCCCATATTTGCTATATTACATACTGTCATCCTCCCAAGAGATGCTCAGACCACCGGCCCCAGGCCTGCAAAATCAACCAAACAATACAAGCATTTAGTTGCTTTATATACCTTAGTTGCTATCAACTCAGCCTGTCCTCCTACCGGGGGTGGGAAGTGGGGAGGTGTGACACGGTATTTGATTCTCAGCCCCCACGTGGGTAGGCTCACAGGAGGCGCTATCTGACTTTTCTCTCCCTGAAACCTGCGCAGCTTGCGTGGCTTGCCAGAGAGGCTGGCTAGTTGATTTCTTGGTGGTTCCTCCCAGTCCCAGCATGGCTGATTCTCAGGAGGTGCTCACGACCCAGACTTTAAATAGATCTATTTTTTGTTTGTTTGTTTTTGATAGGGTCTTGCTATGGAGTTCAGACTGGCTTTGAACTCACAGGGGAGCCCAGGCTGGATTCAAAACTCATGGCAATCCTTCTGCCTCAGCATCCTGAGTGCTGGAATTACAGGTGTGCGCCACCATACCCAGCTCATAGGGAATGAGCTAATGAACCCTCCATCAAGGAAAATCTAGCATTAGTCTTTTACCTGCTGATTTGCAAATATTTCATGTTTAGCCAGACTTAGCTCTTTGGGGCTTAGGTATACAGTAGTAGGGCTTATTGGCTTTTCCAGGTAGAACAGCTTATCATTTAAGGCTGGAAGTTCCTCTGTGGAAAGGAAAGGTTTCTGGAGCCAGCTTCAAAGGTTGGTGTGTAGGATGGGTTTGTTGAGAGGCTAAGTGACTGTGGTTGAGGAAGATGTTTGTATCTGGTCAACAGAAAGAGCTGTGGAGCAGAGAAAGAGACAGACAGAGAGGGAGGGAGGCAGGGAGAGAGAGAGTGCGCATAAGTGAGCGCAAGAGCACTTACATATTAGTGTGTGTGTGTGTGTGTGTGTGTGTGTGTGTGGTTGCTGGGGATTGAACTCAGTACCCTGTGTGTGTTAGGCAAGCTTTCTACTAGTGAGCTGTACTCCCTTCTGAGGGCAGAGATTATTTTAAATGGTCACTTGGACTGGGCATCATTTGTCAAAGACCTTTAGGTGGGGTTAGCACCCAAGCAGTAAAAGTTAATGAAAGCTTGTTTTGCAGGGGACAGGACTTGTAGCCCAAGTTTGACCATTGTGTTCCCTTCCTCTAGGAGCTCTTTGTGTACAGTGTTATTATATGTCTTCTAACACATTCACAATGGGGCCATAATTTGAATGCCTCGATGCCGGGCGGCTTGGATTTGAACTTGATCATTCCCACCAGCTTGAACCACTGGTGGTACCGGCAGGACTGTCCTATCAGGCGGCTTGTACTGCTTCTCAGGGAGTCTTTGATTATGGTAATGCAAAGAAGGGCATTGATTTAGCAGACCAGATGTCACTGGGACTCAGTTCCCTGTCCTCTGCCTTGTTGATCACAGCATCCCTTGACTGAGTACATTCCTCCCTCCCTCCTCTTGAGAGGGCTACACTTTGATGTGATAATGAAGTGGTTTCACAGCTTGTGTTATCTCACTCCTCCTTTTCCTTCCCATAGGAGACTTCTGGGCCTTTTCCTCTTCCCTTTCCTTTGGTTTGACTTCCCTGATTGAGGCTGACCAGATGGCCAGAGTTGTAAACCTGTCACCTTTAAGTAACGGTCTTTGTTTTTTTAGCTCATTCTTTTTCTGCCTTAAAATCTATAAAACTTTCTGTAACTCTGTCCCTGGCACTCAGATTTTGGAGTATGAGCTCCTTTGAGCCTGGCTAGCCAATAAAGGATCTGGCTTTCTCTTACCTCTTTGAGTGCCTGCTCGGTTTCTTGCGCCACCTAAGGGTTTCTGTTATCCTGTTTTCTATAACATCATCGTATTGTATTACAGTTCCTTAAGGGAACACTAAAATGATATAAAAAACTGTAGCTGATTTGTGGTACAGCAGTTATAAATGCATATTAGTTATATACAACAGCAATGGGATATGTGTTAGATTTCCATGTTAAAATTTAGATTAATTATTAATAAATTATTCATGAATATAAGTAAGTTTAATGAAACACATGTAATTATTGTAATCCTTTTTTTTTTTTTTTGTACCAGGGATTGAACTCAACCTCAGGCCTGCCAAGCAGGCACTTACGCCACTAAACTAAATCCCTGACCCCATTACTTTTTTTTTTTTTTTGAGACAGGGTCTTGCTATGTAGTTCAGGGTGATCTTGAGCTCACCATGTAGCTGAGGCTGGCATTGAACTGAGCGATCTGCCTCAACCTCCCTGAGTGCTGGGATTACACAGGCATGCACCACCACGCACGGCTGTAATACTTTAAAAATTGTTATGAATAGTATTAATTCATATTTATATTTGAGCAAATTTATATTCAAATTTATATTTGAGCAGTAATTATTCAAATTCAAGCAACTAATTATATTCAGTCCATTTATAGACTTTTAATTAATTTTATTATTATTATTACTTTTTTTTTTCGGCACCGGCGATCGAACTCACAGCCTCGTACCTGCCAGACCGTCGCTTAAGCTGCTGAGCCAAACTCCTGGCCCTGGTTTTTTGAGGCAGGGTCGCACTGTATAGCTCAGGCCGACCTTGTGCTCGAGTTGTAGCCCAAGCCGGCCTTGAACTCACAACGTTCCGCCTACCTCAGCCTCCCCAGTGCTGGGATTAAAGGCGTGCGCCACCACGCCCGGCTCAATTAATTTTATTATTAAAGACTGATATAAGTAATTAGATCTGTTTCTACAGCCAGAGGTACAAGCTGCCTGATGTGACAGTCATTCATGTACCACTGGTGGTTCAGCCTGGCAGGAATGTGCTAAAATAGTCCTTAAAGGAGAAACCATGTTCTAGGCATGCAATTTGCAATACAATCATTAAAATATAATAAAAAAACTGACATCTTCCCCTACACTGTTTCTCTCCTTATTCTGTTTGAGACAAGTGGTTCTGTCCCTTGAACCAGTTACTCCTCCCTTAGCCTCTTAGCTCCCAAACAGGCCTAGTTATATCCAGGAGAACTGGGGAGCAATTTTGGAAAAAAATGTTTGAGCCCAGTAAGTTCTCCAGATCATTTTATGTTATTATTTTTTTTTCAAATCCATTTTATTCATAGATAAAAAGAAAAAGAAAAAAAACCTTAAAATTTTAAAGTACATCAATCAAGGGGTACATACATTGCACATTGTCATCCCCAAATCATCTGCCATCAATTGTCTAAACAATACCAGTGCAAATCTTTTTCTTCAGCAAACTCAGAGAAATCGGTAGTATAACTATCTTACCTATTTTTTATATACATACACATATACATGTTTTTTCTTTCAGCTTGTCACACTAATGAAACAATATGATGTTTACACATGTCTTATTTATTTCAGTAATGAGTATGTTCTCAAGGTGCATCCATTTACCTATAAAAGTGTCCAGTTTATCATTCTTTATGGCTGAGTAGTACTCCATTGTACAAAACTACCACGTCTTTTTTATCCCTCCTCAGTTGATGGGCATTTAGGTTGTTTCCAAGATCTGGTTTTCATACACTGTGCTGCTATAAACATGGGTGCACATATGTCACTGTGGTATGATGTTTTTAATACTTTTGGGAAGATACCAAGAAGGGGAATAGCTGGGTTGAATGGGACCTCCAATCCTAGTTTTTTGAGGAGTCTCCACACTGATTTGCATAGTGGTTGTACCAGTCTGCATTCCTACCAACAGTGGAGAAGGGTTCCTTTTTCCCCACAGCCCCTCCAGCATTTGTTGTTGGTTGATTTCTTGATAATAGCCATTCTTTCTGGAGTGAGATGAAATTTCAGAGTTGTTTTAATTTGCGTCTCTCAAATGACCAGTGATGTTGAGCATTTTTTTTACATATTTATTTGCTGTTTGTATTTCATTATCTGAGAAGTGTGTATTCATCTCAGATGCCCATTTTTGGATTGGGTCTTTAAATCTGAGAGGACTGATTGGTTTGAGTTCTTTATATGTTCTCGATAGTAATCCTTTGAGGAACAGCTGGCAAACATTTTCTCCCACATTGTGGGTTGTCTCTTCACTCTGTTGGTGATTTCTCTTGCTGTGCAAAAGCTTTTCAGTAGGGTGAGATCCCATTTGTTGATTCTGGGTTTTGTTCATAAAGTCTTTGCCTACACCAATGTCTTCAAGAGTATTACCTACTCTACCTTCTAGCAGATTTAATGTTTCTGTGTAATATTAAGATCTTTGATCCATTCTGATTTTATCTTAGTACATGGTGAAAGACACGGGTCCAGTTTTAGTCTTCGGCATGTGTAGAGCCAGCTTTTCTTTTTTCTTTTTGGTACTGGGGATGGAACTCAGGACCTTGCACTACCAAGCAAGCGCTTGAACCGCTGAGCTAAATCCCCAGCCCTAGAGCCAGTTTTTCCAGCACCATTTATTAAAGAGGCTATCTTTCTTTCAGTGAATGTGTTTGACACCTTTGTCAAAGATAAGGTGGCTTCATGTGTCTGTAGTTGTTTCTGCATCTTCTAATCTATTCCATTGATCTTCTGATCATTTTTTTTGCCAGTATCACACTGTTTTTATCACAGTACCTTTATATTGTAATTTCAAGTCAGGGATTGTGATGCCCCCTGCCTTGTCTTTGTTGCCCAGGATTGCCTTTGCTGTTCTAGGTCTCTTCTGGTTCCAGATGAATTTTAGGACTGTTTTCTCTAATCCTGTGAGATGATATTGAAATTTTGATTGGGATTGCATTGAATCTGTATGACAGTTTTGGAAATATGACCATTTTCACAATATTGGTTCTTCCTACCCAAGAACACGGAATCTCTCTCCATTTTCTAATATCCTCTTCAATGTCCTTTTTCAGAGTACTGTAGTTTCAAATGTAGAGGTCTTTTACATCCTTCATTAGATTGATTCCTAGGTATTTCATTTTTTTGGATGCTATGGTAAAGGTATTGTTTCCCTGATTTCTCTCTCAGTGAGTTTGTTATTCATGTACAGGAAGGCTGATTTTTTTTTGTTTGTTTGTTGGTACTGGGGATCGAACTCACAATCTCGTGCTTGCCAAGCAGGCGCTTAAGCCACAGGGCCAAGAGTTTGGCTCTTTTTTTGAGGCAGGGTCCCACTGTGTAGTTCAGGCCGACCTTGCTCATGTTGTAGCCCAAGCCGGCCTCGAACTCAAAACAGTCCACCTACCTCAGTCTCTGGAGTGCTGGGATTAAAGGTGTGCGCCACCACTCCCGGCTAGGAAGGCTGATTTTTGAGTGTTGACTTTGTAACCAGCTACGTTACTGAATTTGCTTATTAAATCTAGAAGTCTTTTGGTGGAGTTTTTGGTGTCTTCTAAGTAGAGTATCATGTCATATGCGAATAATGATAGTTTAACTTCTTGCTTTCCTATCTTTATTCCTTTTATTTCTTTCTCTTGTCTAATTGCTCCAGCTAAAGTTTCCAAGCCGGGCGTGGTGGCGCACGCCTTTAATCCCAGCACTCGGGAGGCTGAGGTAGGCGGAGCGTTGTGGGTTCGAGGCCGGCTTGGGCTACAACGCGAGCACAAGGCCGGCCTGAGCTACATAGTGCGACCCTGCCTCAAAAAAACCCGGGCCGGGAGTTTGGCTCAGTGCCTTAAGCGCCTGCCCTGGCAGGCGC